>VDFB02040612.1:0-33245 GCA_007258455.2 Sequoia sempervirens | reverse complement strand
TTCCATTCCTTCTCTTTTCTATGTCCGCTCAAGGTGGCTAGGGTTTCACCTTTAGCCAAATAATAATTACAAAAATCATTTTCCCCTATTCCTTCACTCCATCAAATACTAAAATTAAGTGAATAATGATGTCAAATCTGAATGCAATGATATTCCATATCATTTGAAGTCCATGTGCATGTTTAAAAACCATCGACAACATAATTACCAACTCAATTGCCAAGTCACACTATCCACATGTATATCATTTTCCATGTGAGTCATAAACACTACAAAGTCATTCTCTACCTTCAGTTGTCTAAGACAAAGTGTTCTATACTTCATGCTTTGGTCGACACAAATAAACATAGTGCCAATGTGATAACCAATATCAACTATCAAAGCTGATACAAATAAAATTCAAATGAACTATAATGTAATATGGTCAACCCGAGTGTAGGTCAAAATACACTATGTGTGATATAAAATGTAAACAATATCTCATTTCAAATGTGAAGAACCCAAATACTAACAATGCCAAGTCAAAGCCACGTGTGGCTTTACCTCCAATAGAGTGTCATGTGAAAGCTCAATGATAATTGAATATCATATACAAAATGAGTAATCACTTGAAAACCAAATTTGATAAACATCTACAAATGGAGACAAACCCCTGTTTGAATGAACTGATCCTGAACCATCAAGGACATGATCAACCTGAAGCATAAAGATCCTGGGATCTATCAAGATAGCAATGACATATAAATCTGAAGCAAATGCATACCTTGAAACAAATGCATGCCTTGAACAACCATGCCATATACCAATCCAACCCTGTAATCTCTGAAGCATAATAAGCAACAATAATTCAATGCAAGTATATGAGGACATGTCAATCAATCTGAGATACCATCAACCTGAACCTGCACCTATAAATAGCATAGCACCAATTGTGACTTTGTCATCAAGGACAAAAAACTGAGGGGTGAGAACAACAAAACCAATCACAAATAAAAAGTAATAAACCTTACGACTCCTTGAATCTTTGTTTTGTTTTACTACAACAATAGATTATAAAAATGCAATTGGTTTCAACAGGACTAAAGCCAAATTTGTGATAGCTAAATTCAAGTGAATCCAAAAAATGTAAAGCCATACATGCAAGAAATCCAACTCCAAGAAAATAAAGCCAAACTGCAACCGTGAAGTTTTGAAATGGTTATGATTCAACAACCTCTTTTAATAGAGGTCTTCATGAATTCAAAGATAAGAACATCTAAAGAAAGTTGTGAATAAAATAGATTTAACTACTTTAAAAACAAAGCAAAAAAAACTAAAAACTATCCAAAAATAAATAAAAATAAAATAAATACACTATTAAAAAATAAACAAAAAAAAAATTACAAATAAATACATTGCAATTTCTTATAATTATAAAAAATATATTTGTGTTACTATAAAATGTTCACTCAAAAAAATTAAAAAATTATTACATGACACTAAGTATTTAGTTTTAATTTATTTTAATAGAGGTCTTCATGAATTTGTGAATAAAACAACTTTAAAATTGCTTTAGAAACAAAACAAAAAAACTAAAAACTATTGAAAAATAAACAAAAAAATAAATACGTTATTGAAAAATAAATAAAAAAATAAATACGCTATTGAAAAATAAACAAAAAAAATTACATATAAATATATTTAAATTTGTTATAATTATAAAAAACATATTTATGTTTTTGATAAATGGTAAAACGGGTTTTACAGGGACCCGAAACCACAAAGTTTACAACAAAAAAGATAGGAAAGGAAAGTCCAACAAAAACAACCGACTACACTAAAGGTAAAAACCAGAACAAGTAGTAGGCACCTGCTAAAGACCAGGAAGGTCAAACCAAAAAAGCCAGCAAACAGGCCAACAAAAAACTAGCCGTGACTAACCCAGAGTCTTCAGGACAAACTCTGTCTCTGCTTCCAAATTATGCATCTCATGAATACCCTTCTTAAACGTTTGAATCATTTGTGAAGTGGGGGGAGCCTTCCTCTTCAGATTGGCCCTTGTTCTCTTAGAGATGCCAACATCCTCCTCTTGGTTTCTTTCATTGGTTTCCTCTAGATCAACCACCAGAGACCCCTATTGGGCTTTGTCCAATTTCTCGGTCATGGCATTGATGATAATGGCATTGTGTCTAGCCATACGGTTGTTTTGCTCACCAATAATTTTTATAGTATTTTTTATTTTTTCCATCTCAATTTCAATATTTTTGTTCTTGCCAGCTTGGTTCTGAGTGTCATTGCTAAGACCATAATCTCTTCGTTTCACCTCAATTTTTTCAATCGCCTCTACCTTGGCTCCCAACTCTTCCAGCTTACTTTGCATGGCCCAGTTTTTTATCTTTAGCTTGTTGATTTCATTGAAAGTCCATTTCGAAAGTTTGAAATGGGTATCAACATTATTTCTAGCTAAATTCAAAACATCCATAGAGGGATCCCTATCAGTGTTGAGACAAGTATTAGCAGGGATAGGAGAAACAAAGGACCCAGTTCTAGCAATTCTATCCGCCGACAGGTCAGCAGAGGGCTCAATATTATTAGCACCAGACACCTCAAAGTTAGGGGAATCTTTAGAGTATGAAACAAGGCTTTTTGCCTTGGGATTCTTATAAACAAAACTAGTTTTAAGGGAAGGGCTTCCCGGCTCCGACACAACACAACCTTTAACTGTAAGAGGGTTAGGGTTTTTCTTGTCCAAATGGACAACAGGTGAGCTAAGGACAGTTCTAGCCAAACTTAAATTGGGAAAAAATTCCAAGCAGCTGGGTTCAGTATCGTCTTCCTTAGAGTCAGGGGAGGCTTCAAGATTAGCAGGGACGGGCATTTTTTGGTAATGCTCCACAATTAATCTAATTAGACTAGTAGGAAAAATAGGGAATCTTCTAGGGTTTTTCTTGTGGTCATCCAAACTTTTCCTCAAAGAGCAGATAAGATAGTAGGGGAAAAATAAACTGTTCACCATAAAAACTTAAAAATTTATTAAATGACAAGTATTTAGTTTTAATTTGTTTTTTTAATTAAATTAATTTTAAAATCTAAAAAAGTAACATTAACACCACTTGTGTAATACGCCTCTTGACGTAACTCTTGTCGTAACTATTTTTATTTTACTTTAATTTATCTTTTAACATTCAAAATAAAAATAATGTATAAATATATATTATAAAATAAAAAAGATCTTTACAATTATAATACGTATCATGAAATACTATTACAACGAGAAAAAATGATGAAAATAAGTGCCTCAAGAAGGATAACTCTCTTATGATATAAAAAATAAGTATTTTGGAGTGAATAAGATATCAAATCGATTTAAAACCATTTGTAAATCTACTTTAAATCTACATTAAATCTGCTTGAAAAAGTGTCTACATACAATCAATGTAGTTATGTTAGCTACATGTCATTTGAATGCCAAATTCAAACTATAGAGTTTTTCCTTACATTGAATTTTTGCTTTTTGATGGATGCCATTGTAATATGCCTCTCAGCGTAATAAAATATTTAAATGCATTTCAAAATTGAATGTGAGTTATTATATGATCTTAGAATGTGTCCAAAAGCTTACAACTTAAGAGAGTCAAACATATTTAGAGATGTAACTAACAAAATATTAGAAATAACGATTGGAAATATAAACAAGGAAATGAAAATGTAAAATGAAAGAAAGGATTTGTATACATTTCAAAATTGAATGCAAGTTATTATATGACCTAAGAATGTGCCCAAAAGTCTAGTTCAAATTGTAAGCTATTGGAGGTGTCCTATAAAAAGGGGTGATGAACATAACACTAGAAATATTATGGGTTGTTCACAAATGCTAGCTTGTTAGGTGTATAAGCTATACAATCAAAATCAACTACCTATTACACATATAAATTAATGTAATACCTAGTATCTTAAGTCTATAGAAAGAGAGAGAAAATAGAAAAAAAAGACTAATTTAATTTAAAATTTTGAATTTAATGAACTCAATTGAATGTAGAATATTGTAGAAAAGGCTTGTCAAGATTTGTAGCCTTCAATAGTTGATTTGTCCAAAATAAAATAAAATTAAATAACACTAGAAATAGATAAAATTAAACATATTTGTATGGAAGTTCTATCTTGATCTCCTCCTCACTTCTTTGGAAAATAACTTCTACTATCATAAATATATATTATTTTATAAAAATAATGAAAACAAAATTTTATGAAAGAGACCCCACAAGATAGAAATGATAATTGAGGGCCTACCATAGTCATACCCCTTGTGGGTATTCCAACATAATCTAAATGTGTAAATATAGAAAAAAATATTGAATTAGATTATGGAAAAATGATATGTCAATATTGGTGCCAAAAAAAGTTAAAAATCCTAGGGGTGTAGAGGATAGCCAAAATAAATCAAAGGGAATGGAAGAACATAGGGAGATGCAAAATGAAGATCAAAAGGACATAAAATGTGATTGGAAGGTATTGAAAAAGGAAAGGGATATGGAGGAAAGTTGTATGCAAAATTTGGAGGGAAAAAATAAGGCTAGAAAGTTAAAATGAAAGATAGAAAATAGGGAAAAAAGGATGCTCTAGAATAACTAGAAATCTCTAGGCAAGCTTATTCTTGAGAAGAAAGATAAGAATCCATTTCTCTAATTCTTCAAACTTCAGGTTTGATTCGATACTCCATAATAGACCTATAAAGAAGATGAATAAAGCTTGAACAAGAGTAAATATTGATGATTGGACAAGGAAAAAGATGATTGGAAATGTATTATATGGTCATTAATGAATCTTATATTAAATTTTGGTTATAAAATAAGCAAAGGATAACCCTACTATTTTTCCTATTAGGTCTAGTGACATGAAAAACATGGATGATTTTCTATGCTAGAATGCTTAAAACCATTATGAATTTTAAAGTGGATAGAGGAAATGCAAATGAAGGTAGTTTCATATCTTTGTGATTCACAAGGAGTGAGATATAAGTGAAACAAGAATGATTTACAACACACAAAAAATGACAGGAGGGAGAAGATCAACAATACATATGAAAGGTAATTAGTGCTAGTATAAGAGGTAAAACACATGGGAAAAGGAAACACATGTGGATAGGGACAAAATAATAATACAAGGATAAACTAGATGTGAACAAGGGCTAAATGAGTGGTAAAAGAACGTGCAAAATAGAATTCCTAAAATGAGTGTAAAATAACTTAATATGGAATTATTGTTATGTTTCATCTAGCATTAGAAGGTTGATGATATTAAAGGGGAAGCAAAGCACTAAAGTAAGGGTATGGTAAAACATGTATAATCATATAAATATAGTGGTGCAATATAAAAGAAAAGATGATGGACTTTAAATTTAATCTTGATATATAATTTATGTGTAATCAATCTAATAATATATCCAAAGAGAGTAGTTATTAAATGCACATAAGAGAAATTCTAAATAACACATATACTTAGGAATTTAAAACACTTCGTGCAATATATTAAGCATGAAAACATACATGGACCTATACATATAAAAAATATAGGAATACAAGGACCATGATAATAGAAATAAATAACCACAAGGAAAACAAAACACCAAAGCATAAGAAATAAATATTACTATAACAAGAATACACTCAAATATTGGAGAATTTCATCAACAAAGTTTATGGTGACTCTATGTTGATATTAGGCTATTTTGACATATCTATTAACTAAATTTGGCTATTTTTTATGGTTTTTTATGCTGAAAATATGTTGGCATTGATGTCATGGGTGCAACAAAGGTATGATGTTTAAAAGGTCAGCAAATCAGTCAGGATTAAATGTATTTGCTTCTAACATGACTTGTTTGAGCATTTGAGTTTCAAAAGTGTAGTGACAAGTTGTGAGATCAATTGTAGTATGATTACAATATCATCTTGCATCTATCCCAATTGTTGTCTAGGTGGTTTGGAAGTGTTTGAAAAAGTGTTATGAGGTATGTTGCTTACATACAGTATATGCACTATGTTCCATTGTGATTTTTTTTGGAACCATATTATACCATTTTTCATAATTATACCTTACAATTTGGAAGTTAAATAATGCTACACATACTTTAATTTATATTTTTTAGAGATTTTAGTTACAAAATTACAAGATAGAAGTGATAGAGTAAAGACAATGTTTGATGGTTGACTGTATATAATGTCTAGGTATTTGTGCCAGAGAAGGGAAGTGTGTGCTTGCTAGAGGATGTGAGTGAGGGTAAAATAGGACCATTTTAATTCCATGGATGAAAGTGCATGATGTTATCTTACACTGGCGATAATGCATATGATTTAGTTCACTAAGTCGACTACACATTTTAAATCATTTTTAATTAAGTTCTATCCTTGGCCAACATGAATAATTGCAAATGGTGTTAAGGGTTCTAGGCTGACATCTAAATGTTTTTAATATGTTGGAATCAATATATATTTTTGAACCGAAGATTTTTGGGGATAGGGTCTCTCTTACACTTTTAGGGTTTTGCACTCAAAAGGAGAAAGGTATCCCAAAAACCTAGGTGGTTCACTCAAGAATAATGCAAATATAATTGAAATATGTTTAAATATAATGTATTAGATTCAAATAATTGATAAAAGAGATTGATTATCAATGCAAAACTAACAAAATGCAAGATTTTTGAAAACACAATGTGATGCAAAATGACCTCAAAATGCGAACAAATTATAACAAAAATAAATGAGACTGAAGAGGTGCACCTGGAAACTGGAAAGTGATGTAGAGGAGGTCTAGAATCCTATAGAAATCATTGTTGAAGCCTACTAGGACACTTACGCCAAACTGGGCGACTAAGTCCTATTTTAGAGAAATTTTGCTTGAATAGGTTTCAACCAAAAGGGTATCTAGAATTGCAAAAAAAATAAATCAGGCCTAGCAATGGGACTAATTCACCACTAATGGAAACTTATTCCACCTTTATATTTTAGGAAATTCAAAGACGTAATCTATAGCTCCTGGTTTGTACTTCAACTCCTAACAGGTTTCTAGATCTGAAACTGCAGAATCTAACCTATAGGTGATATCCAAGCTTCTTTTGTAGAAGTTGAGAAATCCAACTTCACAGACCCCGAAGATCACGTGCATGCAAATAACCTGTCACAGAAAGAAGAGATGGAGACAAACAAGCAAGGGTGCTCTGAAAGCTAAAAAATGCATTCATCCGAGAGAGAGATAAATTACAATGATAAATCCTTATAAAAGGATATTGTGCATCCCTAAAAGAAACCCTAATAGGAAGACATTTAATAATTAATATAATTATTAAATGTCACAAAATGCAAACTAAAGTGAAATCTTAAGAAAGGAATAAAGGTAATTTAATCAACATGATTAAATTAAAACCTTTACTCTAACACCCCCCCTTAAGATGAGCAAAAGTGCAACTACAAACATATGCAAGAAAGCAAAGGTAACTACAATGCTGAAAAGTAAACTTGGGTCCCGGCAACAAGGCCTGATCAGGTACCCAATTACAACCAAATCTCTGTAAAGTGGAGAAATAGAGAAAAACTCATAGGAAAAACTCTACTCCAAAAAGAGATGAAAGAAATAAATGCACTAATAACAGAAGGATAGGAGGTGGATAACATAATACCCCCCATAGACAGCTTCTATTATATAAGTACATGTACAATGGTCTCCATAGGAGAAAAAGAAAGAGACTAGAAGGCCCCCCCACAATGAAGAAACTCCTGTCGCACATATGGATGCCTGAGGTAGAATCCAGAAAGAGATCCTGAAGCAACACATAATATTCCTCCCCTTGGGAAGAAAGGGATCCAAAGGACGAAGATGAAAAAACCCTGTGAAAAGAGAAGAACCAAGATGTCTCAAGATGTGTGCCATGATAGGATGCTGAAGAATCTCTCTGTCTGAACTGAAACAAAAGATGTCAAATCCAAACTGAACTGAAGACTCAAAAACTGCAACCTCTGAATGCACAGATCATGGTGGGCTAACAACTAGAATATGGCTGTCAACAAAGAGGAGCTGAAAATCCTCAAAGTAATCCTCCAAATCTGCAATATAGGACTCTACAAACAAAGACGAAATGCCTGCAAGATAAGAATCCCAAGTAGCCATGTCTGAAAGATGTATGATGTCCTGCTTAGCTAAATCAATAGGAGCCAAAGAAGAGGCAATATCAAACTGATTAGGAACAACAGGAGATGATGCTGATACATGTATAATCTCAGTCTGAAGAGTAGGAACTGTGAGACAATCCTCTGATTCATCAGAATATGTAAGGGTGTCTAAATACTAAATTTCCTTTAAAGTATCATGATCAAAAGGTGTGTTATCTCTCCAACCAATGGGTACAAGACAATCTGAAGCAGGATCCTCTGGGAATGGAGAAAGATTGGGGTCTCCATAGATCTCCCAAAGACGTGCCCAAAGTGGGTGAGGACAATCAATGCCCGATATAGCCCACACAGTGTCAGAATCAACACTAGACAAAATAACTCCTACTATGTGATTTCTAATGATATCCCAAGCTAGTTTTCCCTTTGAAGTTGTTGGTTCAGGTATGATATCATACAAATAAGGCAAAATATTAAGCCACCTACAATGTGTAAGTATACCCTTTGCCCATGACTCATAATTACCCCGTTCCAGAAATACAACTGAAGGGTAAGTAGAAAAACCCATGATAACTCTTCAAATTACAAAAAATTGAGAAAAATAACCTCAATACTGATAAACCAGATCAAATAAAGCCATCCCACGCAAACAAATCATTTCCAAGTGCTGAAACGTCCAAGTAACTGACAGATGTGTGAAAACACAAAATACTGAATAAAATATACCTGGTGCAGATTCTGGAAAAATAAATGACATATCTGGAAAGAGCATAGAAACCCCTTTCCAACGCCTCTTTGTTTACAAAAAACGGAGTCCGTATGCAAAAGATATGGCTCCAGGAGTGCAAAAATATTGTTCTGACTTTGACTGAGAAAAACAGCATCAAAACGGAAAAAACTGAAAATCAGACCTGCACCATCAGATCGGCGCTGGAATCAGCTTTCCAACGGTATCTCGTTTGAAAAAAACAGAGATCGTACGCCCATTTTATACCCGATTTACTGAAACAGCTCTAAAAGGTCCAATTTGACCCTTCTGGCCCTCAGGGGCTAAAAAAATCGGCCCCTAGTCCTCTCAGCGACCAGGGGGCTGAAGATGGCGGCGCACGGGCGGCTGGTGGCGAGGAGGTGGCGCAGAGGTGGCAGGATGGTGGCGAGGAGGTGGCGCAGAGGTGGCAGGATGGTGGCGTGCTGGTGGAGTCGTCAAGGGCGGGGCGACTGTATGGGCACATGAGGTATTCTACGGCATAGTGGTCACGCCAATAAAAATGCTTGGCGTATGTTAAATGGCGGGCGCTTAGCCTTTGAATCCTGGAGAAATAAGATGAAAACAAAAAAACTTTGTTTTTTTAATTTTTTTTTAATTTTTATGAGATTTTTGACCTCGGAAATCGTGCCTGGGGGCCGTACGGCTCTTGGGCAAAAAAAATTTGCCTCCCAGATCAACTATACCCAAATAAGTCAAGCCATATATGAAAATATGGGTTTTTGGCCGCTCTAAATCCAACCGTGAGGTCCGTTTGGGCCCAAAATGCACCCAAAAAATGGAGTTACTTAGATCCACTAAAAAAAATGCTAGATCTGATGCATGCGCTTGTAAAAAACGCTAAAAAAAATTTGATTTATTTTTTAACAAAAAAGAAACAAAAAAAATCGTTGGGCACGGAAACCAGATCTGAAAACTGCACAAAGACCCTCTCAAATTAGCTGAAGAACTTCTGAAAGCCCTATCAAACCCTCGAAGCTCCAAATTCTTTAGAAATCGAACAGGAAGCAGCAGTTCTGGAGCTCTGATACCATGTAGAAGTTGAGAAATCCAACTTCACAGACCCCGAAGATCACATGCATGCAAATAACCTGTCACAGAAAGAAGAGATGGAGACAAACAAGCAAGGGTGCTCTGAAAGCTGAAAAATGCATTCATCCGAGAGAGAGATAAATTACAATGATAAATCCTTATAAAAGGATATTGTGCATCCCTAAAAGAAACCCTAATAGGAAGACATTTAATAATTAATATAATTATTAAATGTCACAAAATGCAAAATAAAGTGAAATCTTAAGAAAGGAATAAAGGTAATTTAATCAACATGATTAAATTAAAACCTTTACTCTAACATCTTTTAGGGATTTGTTGACTTTGAATACCTTAGATGAATTGTTGAAAACTTTTCACATCTTTCTCTTTGATAAATTTGAAAACAAGACTGCAAAACACATGCAAAGAGGGGAAAAAGTGTTAAGGGTTTTCCTTGGTCAAACCTCGGTTTGGTAATTAAAACCTTGAAAATGAAATGAAATGAAAAGAGAATGATGAATGAACAACATGCAATGCTAAAACTCACCAAATCCTTGAATTAGAAATCTAACGATATGTAAATAGAAGCTCCAATGGATGTACGCTTGAAAATGCCTAGAATGCTTAAGTGAATGCTTGATAATTGCTTGAATGATTAGGAAAATTAAGGAGATTAGGAGATGAAAAATGAGGGGAAAACCCTATATTTATACATGATTATACAAAATTTCCTGAAAATACCACATCACAGGCCGACCTCAAGGTTTAGAAAATAATATCCCACCAAAATTTTCAAATAATTTTGATTTTTGAGCCAAGTGGGACTAAGTCGCCCCTAGTGGAAACTTGGACCCACTAGGGAATTTTAAGTGGGTGTTGGGAATTAAGGTATATTAAATGATGTTTAACAAGATTATTCTAAAAAAAACACTTAAGTAAGGCCTGCAAGTGTATAAAGGGTCCATTTAAACATAAGAAAGGGTTAAATTATTGATGAGAAGCCTAGAAAAGTGTGAAATTTTGCTACAACACTTTGCAACACTTTGAAATAAGGCTTGCTAAGTGATAAAATGAGGCTATTTAAGTGAATTATGATAAAAAGGTCCTAGAAAAGTGTGAAAGTGGGTTACAACACTTCACAACACCTTTACAAGACATCATAAAGTTCTTGTTGATTCACAAGGGTCCAAGACCTAATGTGAATGTGTTGACCACATTACAACACTAAATCTAGGAAAAATTAGGCCAACATCCATAAGAAAGACCCAAATGGGTGTGAAAATGTCCAAAGATACATTTTTTTGTGCTACATTTAGCCCCCACTTTAGTGAGAGGATCAACTTGCTTCAAACTCACACTAAAGTAGCCAAACATGCACATCAAGAGGGATCCAAATGCACTCATGCTAGCAAGATGAGACAACAACAATAAAGAGGGGTGTTCAAGATCCCATGAAAAACCAAATATTAGCATAAAGGAACACGCTAGAGAATGATGTAAAAGAATGAAAGTGAGAGAAGGAAAAGGAAAAAGAGAGAGTTGAATCAAGCTTCGATCATTTTTCCATCCCATTGTGGATCAAATCTAGGTTGTTTGTCCTGAAAATGCATACTCAATTTGAAGCGATGAAACTCATGGTTGTTCACTGGTTGAGAAGGCCTAAAAGGTGAGAAACATACACTCATGGCTGGTATGCACTCACACACACAGAGGTTGCTATGGGGAAAATCATGCCTCAAAATGGGCTTCCCACTCAACCATGAAAGAACCTTTTGGGTCAACATGGAAGAGACATTGGGTGTCTCAATGCTTTACATCATCCCCAAAAGGAAAACACAAGCCAAATGAAAAAGAAAAGGTGAAAGAAAAATGAAAAGATTTTGGGTCGACATGAAGTAGACATGAATGTCTCAATACCTTGCATCATCCCCAAAAGGAAAACACAAGAAAAAGACAAAAGAAAAGGCCAAGAAAAATAAAATCCTTTTGGGTCAACATGCAAGAGACATGAATGTCTAAATGCCTTGCGTCATCCCCAAAAGGAAAACAAAAGAAAAATGACAAAAGAAAAGGAAAAAGCAATGTACAACATAGAGAAGAATGAAGGTACAAATAGAGGAATGTCACAAAGAGAGAGGAAATCAAATAGAACATGATGGGGGATCACATTACGCACACACAAACACATAAAAGAAAAAGAAAAATACTATGCAAAAGACTAGTAAGAAAAATGCAAGTCACCCATCAAGCAAGTCATCTGCATCCCAGTCATGTCCATCATAGACAAGAGAAATTTCCAAACTAGGGGAAGCACTAGGCTCAATTCTATTTATAGGATATTTTTCATTTAAGCTCATGGAAGAGGAGAACAATATGTTCAAATCATTGTGCACCTCTTCGTCGATTTTGGAAATCTCGTTGAATCGTCATACAAATTAATCACAATAGAGGATGAATGATAATGTCCAATGAAGAATGTAACTCTTGCTATAATTTTTGTAAGGTATCATTTTGCTATGGTTGGGGAAGAGGATCATCATGCATTGATTATGTCAAGTGTTGATTTTGATTTTCTTTATTTTCTTCTTCATGTAACTTGTGAGCAAGGGCACAACATCTATGCCTACGCTCCCTAGATCCTTTATTTCATTTGGTTTTGTTGTTGATTTGTATTTGTGGAGTGGGTTGATCAACCATAGGTTTCTTTTCTTCCTGAAGGGGAGGAATGGAAGGAACCATGGAAGGTTGTTCATCCACTTTCTCCTTTGCTTTGTAGACTTGTTTTATTCAAGGAGCCATGAAAAAATTGTTTTCATTGTCTCTTAGTCTTTTGAATGATGTCGGGGAAGTTTATGGTGTTGGTTGAGCTTGGTTGTTTGGCTCTTTTTCGGGTTGAAGCATTGTTTTAGCTAGGATAGGAGAGTTAGAGGTAGACTGGGACATGTTGCGGAGAGATAGTTCTACTATTTTCTTTGCTTTAAATTTTTGATAAGAAATGAAAAAGAAGTCTTGTCAAGGTGTTATAGGTTCCATGGGCTTGGGCTAAAAGGCTTCTAATGAAAATTTTCCTTTGGAAGACAATGGGTTAAAGCCACTATGGTGAAAAGTGAATATTTTATTATCAAATGGAAACTTTAAGCATTTGTGAATAACCGAAGGGACAACTTTCATTGAGTGAAGTGATGGATGGCCTAGTCTTAAAAAAAACTAGTCTGACTATGGGATGATGGAGAATGTGACATCCAATGTTTTTGGTCCTAGTTGTAATGGAAGGACGATTGATCCTATCGTAGGGCAAGAAAAACCATTGTTTTTCTTGATCCATGCTTTTGGTGTATCATAATCATCTTGATAAAGGTCAAGAAATACAAAAAATTCTTTGATTCTCTCCACAAGCGAGATCTATTAGTATCCCATTAGTGGGCTTGTCATAGATATGACCGACTATGTAAAGAGGACTATCAAGGAGGTTTTTAAGTATGTCCTTAGGGGAAAAAGTAATATCAATAGATTTCTTAGGTTGGCCCTTATGAGGGATAACATCTATCACACCTACCATTTCATCCATAGGCTTAACATCGGTAATATGTGGGATAGGATCATGATGTTCATCATCTATATCAACGTTCATCACATCATCCTTTGGATTTTCACTAGCTTTGACAAATGAAATATTATTTTTGGGCATTGGATCAATGAAAATTTGCAAGTTTGATTAGGAGGGGCAACAAACTTATTACCTTGATCATTAACACCTACAATGCATAGATGATAGGAATCAATGAGGTCTTGTGCAAGATGTTTAAGATGCTTACAATGTTTCATTTCATGTCCATTTTGTCTATGATAATGGCAATAAGCATTGGATTTAAAGTTCAAAGGTAAAGGCTTAGTAGGATTAGGTTCTTTAATGATAGGTAAGGTAATCATTTGTTGCTGTAAAAGTTGGGACATTGTGTTATGAACGGTGCCAAGTAAAGGTGTGAATTGTCTTTTCAAATCTCCACAACTAAAATGTATTGTGGTTTTAATAGCTGCTACTTAGTTGTTGACAGTTTGAGGTGGTTGTTGAGGGGGGTTGAATTGTAAGAATCCTTTTTTTTTCTTTCTAAATGGTTGGGAATTGTTTTGGTTGGTAGGTTGAGATTTCTCAGTTCAGCTAGAAGTGGAATTTGTATCTCGACTACTAACCAAATTGTGATGATCACAAAGAGTAGTACACAAGTGCATGAAGGAGGGGAATTTCATCATAGAGAGTTTTTTTTGAAGTTTAGTTTGCAAGTTTTTGATAAATATCTTTTGAAGTTGTTGGTCAGGAATCTTGACATCGATTTCGGAATAAAGCGATTGATAGTGTGAGATAAAATCAATTATCTTCTCTTCCTCATTTTTATTGCATCTCATCAAATTGGCCAAGGTCTTCTTGGGAGTCATATGCGCTTGGAAATGATTTATAAATGCATCAACAAGTTCATTAAATAAAAAAATTGAATTATTCCGTAAAGATGAAAACCATTCCAAGGCAATATCTTTTAAAGTCTTAGGAAACAATTTGGCTAAAAATTTATCATCAAGGACAAAGTCACTACATAAGGCGGTATACGAATTAACATGGATAGAAGGATCTCCCTTCACTCCATATTTCTCAAATCTAGGCAACATCTCTACTCCTTGTGGCATCGGTGTTCGCAATATTTCCAAAGACAATGGGCTAGTTTGAACATAATAGGTGGGTGGTCCATTCAAATTTTGGTTTATGGTGGATATTTGTCTTTGCATGGATGAAATAGTTTGGAAAATTTGTGTTATGAGAGGGTCATTATAAGTAGTATGGGGTGGGAGTGAAAGTGGTGATGGAGTGTATGTAGTGGTAGGGAAAGTGAATGGAATGCTTATAGATGGTATTGTAGAAGAGGATAGAACATGTGATGCCACATAGGAATTAGGGATGCTAACATGAATACTTGAGGAAGGAATCACATTACTAACTTGTTGTCATGTTGTAGTGACTTAAGGAGTGGTATAGGTAGGTATTGAGGCTATGGTTGAGGGAGGAGTGTGAGGCCCTCCTTGGCTAACCACAGTGCTTGTTGGTTGACAAGTACTAGAGGTTGAAGGAAGGTGTTTTGTATATATCTCAACTATTTGTTTCACAACATCTAGAACTTCTTCACTTTCAATCATGCAATGGATGTTTTCTATGGTAGGAATTGCAGTGGTTGAAATGTTTTCAAGGTTTACTTGATGTTGAGATGTGTTAAGTCCTCATGAATGTGAATTATTTTGTCTTTTGGGATATGATCAGTTTGTGTGTCAACTTGCATGTTATTGGAAAGCAAAGAGTTGCTAAAGGTAGTATTCATGCCTAGTGTACTAGTTGTAATACTAGGAGTGGAAGCTTTAGATAACCCAAGATCCACAATGAGTGTATTATCATGGGATAACATGAGTCTCAAAATTCTTCTCACTAAGGTATTAGCAATAGGACACCAAACACTCATGCAAAGGTTTCTAAATGCGGGGTGAATGCAAATGCAATGTAAACTAATAAGAATGAAATACTTAATATTGAAATTCTAGAAAGTAAAATTGAAATGCAAAAACAACAAATAAAAACTCATAAATTGTAGATTAAATGCCAAAAAATGTAGTGAATTTTTTTGCAATTGGACTAAGTTGCACAGGGTGGCGAATGAGTCTAGGTAGTGATTTTTTTGAAAAAATTTAGAATTTTTTAATTCTATTTTATGCTTTTCAGGTTTTCAAATATACATATAATATGAAAATGCTGAATATTTGTTGGTTTTTAATGAAATGCAATGTGAAAATGCAAGCTATATGAGCTTTTCACTAATGCAAATTTTAAAACCCTAGGATGCAAATTAAACAATCTAACATGCAATGCAATGTCAATGTAAGCTATTCCTAGGATGTAAATGCACTTAAAATCAGAAATATAATGTTCAAAATGTAGGTTCACCAAAATGAACAAAAGATTTTTGGAGATAGGGGCTCTCTTACACTTCTAGGGTTTTGCACCTAAAAGGAGAAAGGTATGCCAAAAACCTAGGTGGTTCACTCAATACTAATGCAAATATGATTGAAATATGTATAAATAGAATGTCTTAGATGCAAAAAAATGATAAAAGAGATTGGTTATCAATGCAAAACTAAGAAAATGCAAGATGTTTGAAAACACAATGTGATATGCAAAATGAACTCAAAATGCAAACAAACTGTAACAGAAATAAATGAGACTAGAGAGGTGCACCTAGAAATTGGAAAATGATGTAAAGGAGCTCTGGAATCCTGCATAAATCACTATTGAAGCCTACTATGACACTTAGGCCTAACTGGGTGACTTAGTCCTATTTTAGAGAAATTCTACTGGAACAGGTTTCAGCCAAAAGGGTATCCAGAACTACAGAAAACACTTTTAAGGCCTAGTAGTGGGACTAATTCACCATTTATGGTGACTTAGTCCACCTTCAAATTTTGGGAAATTCGTTTAGATGTAATCTGTAGCTCCCAGTCTGTACTTTAGCTTCTGATAGGTTTCCGGATCCAAATATGCAAAATCTAACCTGTAGGTGATCTCCAAGCTTCTTTTAGGGATTTGTTGACTTTGAATACCTTTGATGAATTATTGACAACTTTTCACACCTTTCTCTTTGAAAAATATAAACAAAAGACCTGCAAAACACATGTGAAGAGGGGAAAAAGTGTTAAGGGTTAGTGGATAGGTTTTTACCCCGGTCAAACCCCAGTTTTGTAATTAAACTCTTGAAAATTAAATGAAATGAAAAGAGAATGATGAATGGAAAAAATACAATGTTACAACTCACCAAACCTTAGAATTAGAAATTTGAAGATATGCAAATAGAAGCTCCAATGGATGTATGCTTGAAAATGCCTAGAATGCTTAGGTGAATGCTTGATAATTGCTTGAATGATTAGGAAAATTAAGGAGATTAGGAGATGAAAAATGAGGGAAAAACCCTATATTTATACATGATTATACAAAATTTCCTAAAAATACCACATCACAGGCCTACCTCAAGGTTTAGAAAATAATATCCCGCTAGAATTTTGAAATAATTTTGATTTTTGAGCCAAGTGGGACTAAGTTGCTCCTAGTGGCAACTTGGTCCCACTAGGGAATTTTAAGTGGGTGTCAAGAATTAAAGTATATATTTGTATTGCCAAAAATTGTATACTCTTGAAGAAAGAGATAATTTTGCAGTAAAACTAGGCCTACTTTAGGCACCTTCCATCAATCACCCCTTAAAATTACATTTATAGGCCCCTAATATTCATGATTTTGGACTTTGAGGCCTAAGTCACCCATGTAACCACTTAAATCCTGACAAATATCATTAAAACCACTCAAATTTTGTGAAACCCACCAAAAATATGCCAAGTGGGACTAAGTCACCCAAGGTGGCGACTTAGTGGATCTTTTGGGGTATTTTCCACTTTTGAGCAGGAATTTCATTAATTCAATTTAATTTTTCAATGGATATCGGCCTCTTAGGTCTAAATAATCAGAAAATTAGGTGTTGATGATTATAAATACACATTTTAAGTCATTTTTCATATCTCCTAGTCATTTTTACAAAGAAAAAATCAAAATTCAAGAGAAAAACTTTCTTACACAAGAAGATTCAATAGCATTTTGCAGAAAAGTTGAAGCTTTAGGGCAGCAAACTAGGGTTTTTGTAGGTCTTCAAGCTCACTTTTTGTTCAAGATATCACATTGAAAATGATTAATCATGGATACCTATAGTGAATCATGGATAAATCTAGGTTGAAGAGATGCAAATAACCATAAAATCACACCTAATGACATGTTTTCAAAGTGATTCCATCTTCCATGTTCTTCTTATCTTCAGATTTAAGGTTTGCATTACATTTTAGATATCATTTAAATTCATTTGAAGTGTTGTAGGGTTTCTTGCATTGAAGTTTTGCATCATTCAAGTGCCATTTAATAACCTCATTGTAACACATTAGAATAGGGTTTTATCTCATTTTCATCTTTTATTAGTCTTAGACATGCTTAAGACTAGGATTTTTATACAAATTTTGTCATTCACAAAGTTTAAATACCACCTAGGCATTTGACCAAGGAAAACCCCCCATTAGAAACCAATCTATCTTTTGGTTTGTAGGGTTTTTCAAAGATTCAGATCTGGATTTTTGTCAAAAAGTAGACTACAGGTTGTGGGCTCCCATTTCCACTTTCGAATTTGCAAAAAATCCATAGTGGACTAAGTCGCCCATGGTGGTGACCTAGTCCCAATGCATTGATTTTTCATAAATTTTTATAGATTCAGACACCCTTTTGGTAGAAACAACTTTTTAGGCAGTTTCCCTGTTTTAGGAGTAAGTCGCCCAGCTTGGCATAAGTGTCCCAGTTGCCTCAAAAATTAGAATTTCTAGAATTTCAGTGGTCTATGCAATCTCCAATATTCTCCTCATCAATTTCTAGGTGCATAATTCCTATTTCACATCTTTATTTTATCATTTATTACATTCATTTTACTCTTCTGCATATCACATTGTGTTTTCAAACAAGTTACTTTTCTTAGGTTTTGCATCATTAGATTACTTAAATGTTATATCATAGCATTAATACATCTTAATTAGGCATAATACATATCATTTACATAGACTTTGAGTGTAAACCCTTACATTTTGGGACCCCTTTCAATCTCCTTTCTCCTTTTAGGTGAAAAAACCTAGGAGGAGCAAAGCATTGTGAGGGAAAACCAAAATCATCATTTACATTTTGGTGAACTTATCATTTCAACATATTCCTTATGATTTTAAAAGAGCATCCTAGGTTCCATTTGCATTGCATCTTGCTTTGATTAAATAGCATCCTAGGGTTTTAAACTTGCATTAGTGAAAAGCTCATGTTAGTTTGCATTATTGCATCCCATTTCATAGCATAATAGTGAATTTCTGCATTTATAGTATATATTTTCATTACATAGTCCTAAACACACTCATATCCATCATAAAATTTAGAAAAAAATTCAAAAATAACCCTAATTGGACTAATTTTCCACCTTGGGTGATTTAGTCCCTCTGTCAATTTAGCATCTCTTTTTTCTGCATTTTGTTTCCCATTTATGAAATTCCTATTAGATCTAGTCATTGCTCTATTTTTTTTATAGTTTTTTACTATTTTACTTTAATCATTTGCATATATATTGTTTACTTTAATGGAAATCATAGATAGCATTAGATTTTTACAATGTTCATTTTCAAAATTAGTTCCTAGCACATTTAGATCAAATTTCTCAAAAAAAAAAAAAAACAATTTACAACATCACATGAACCAATAAAAATGATGCTTCATTTTAGGAAAAACATATCATCCAAACCTCTTAGTAGTGATGACTTGGATAGATTAGACGAAACCTTTCATGGTTTCCTCTCATTAAGTTCATCCACTAAGACTTGTGATGAAAAACCTAAACTGCTTATGAACACCTTATCTCCTCAACCTTTTGGTAATGATGACTTGAGTATGTTAGATGAAGCTCTTGAGGGATTCATCTCATCCACTAAGGTTTGTGGTGAGCAACAAAAAAAAAAAGATGTTAATGTCATTCAACCTCAACTTGTTCTTTACCCACCTTCACATCAACTTCAACCTCCACCTAAACCTGAGTTTACTCTTTATCCACCAAAAAAAAATGATGTAAAACACACACACACTACACCCAAAACAATTTGCAACCCCAACAACCCCCTCCAATGTCCTTACCTTTACCAAATCCTATTTTGCCTAGTGATCCTCACCGAAACTCACATTTTAGGGAGTATGATCTCATTGAACAACTTAAGAATATTCCCGCAAAGACATCCCTTTGAGATCTTATAAATTCACCTAATTATCATTCAATGCATCAAAAAACCTTGCAACAGATAGTGGTTTCTCCAGGTACAAATGCAAGCATTGTGGTAGCTCTTCTAGAGGAAATGAATACACTTAATGTAGACAATATCTAGTCTTAGACACACTTAAGATTATGATTTTTTTGTAGATTTTTTAATTCAAAAAGTTTAAATACCACCTAGGGGTTTGATCAAGGAAAAACCCCATTAGAAACCAATATTTCTTTTGTTTAACAGCTTTTTTCAAAGATTCAGATCTAGATTTCTGTTAAAAAGCAGAGTACAGGTTGTGGGCTCCTGTTTCCACTTTTGGATTTGCAGAAAATACAAAGTTGAATAAGTCTCCCATGGTGGCAGCTTAGTCCCACTACATTTATTTTTAATACTTTTTTACAGATTCACACACCCTTTTGGCAAAAACAACTTTATGGGCAATTTCCCTATTCTGGGACTAGGTTGCCTAGCCTAGCGTAAGTGTCCCAGTTGCCTCGAAAATCAAAATTTTGAGAATTTTAGTGGCCTCTACAATATCCAATCTTCTCCTCATCAATTTATAGGTGCATAATTCCTATTTCACATCTTTATTTTATCATTTATTGCATTCATTTTACTTTCTTGTATATCACGCTGTGTTTTCAAACAAGTTACTTTTCTTAGGTTTTGCATCATTTGATTACTTCAATTTCAAATCAGAGAATTAGGACATATTAATTAGGCATAATATTTATCATTTACATAGAATTTGAGTGTAAACCCTTACATTCTGGGACACCTTTCAATCTCCTTTCTCCTTTTAGGTGAAAAACCCTACGAGGAGCAAGGCATTGTGAGGGCAAACAAAAATCATCATTTATATTTTGGTGAACCTATCATTTGAAAATATTCATCTTGATTTGAAAAGAGCATCCTAGGTTCCATTTGCATTGCATCTTGCATTGATTAAATAGCATCCAAGGGTTTAAACTTGCATTAGTGAAAAGCTCATTTTAGTTTGCATTATTGTATCCCATTTCATAGTGATTTACAATATAGATTTGCATTACACGGTCCTAAACACACTCATATCCATCAAAAAATTTAGAAAAGCTTAAAAAATAACCCTAATTGGACTAATTTTCCACCTTGGGTGACTTAGTTCCTCTGTCAATTTTGCATCTCTATTTTTTGTATTTTGTTTCCCATTTCTAAAATTCATGTTAGATTTAGTCATTGCTCTATTTTTGTATATTTGTTTACTATTTTACTTGAATCATTTACGTTTATATTGTTTACTTTAATGACAATCATAGATAGCATTAGATTTTTACAATTTTCATTTTCAACATTAGTTCCTAGCACATTTAGATCAAATTCCTCAAAAAAAAAAAAAAAATTTACAACATCAAATGAACCAATCAAAATGATGCTTCATTTTAGGAAATACATATCATCCAAACCTCTTATTAGTGATGACTTGGATAGATTAGATGAAACCTTTCATGGTTTCCTCTCATTAAGTTCATCCACTAAGACTTGTGATGAAAAACCTAAACTGCTTAGTGACACCTTATCTCCCCAACCTTTTAGTAGTGATGACTTGAGTATGTTAGATGAAGCTCTTGAGGGATTCATCTCACACAAGTCATCCACTAAGTATTGTGGCGAGCAACAAAAACCAAAAGATGTTAATGTCATTCAACCTAACTTGTTCTTTACCCACCTTCACATCAACATCAACCTCCACCTAAACCTGAGTTTACTCTTTATCCACCACAACACGATGCTGTCACACACACACACACACACACTACACCCAAAAAAGTTTGCAACCCCAAAAACCCCCTCCAATGTTCTTACCTTTACCAAATCCTATTTTTCCTAGTGCTCCTCACCTAAACTCACACCTTAGGGAGTATGATCTCATTGAACAACCTAAGAATACTCCCACAAAGATATCCCTTTGATATCTTCTTCTAAATTCACCCAATTGTCATTCAATGCTTCAAACAACCTTGCAATAGATAATGGTTCCTCCTAGTACAAATGCAAGTGATGTGGCAACCTTCTACAGGGAATGAATACACTTAATGTAGACATTACCTAGTCTTAGACACACTTAAGATTAGGATTTTTCTGAAGATTTTTTCATTCACAAAGTATAAATACCACCTAGGGGTTTGACCAAGGAAAACCCCCCATTAGAAACCAATCTATCTTTTGTTTTGTAGGTTTTTTCAAAGATTCAGATCTGGATTTCCATCAAAAAAGTAGAGTACAGGTTGTGGGATCCTTTTTCCACTTTTGGATTTATAGAAAATCCAAAGTGGACTAAGTCACCCATGGTGGTGACTTAGTCCCACTACATTCCTTTTTTAGAATTCTTTATAGATTCAAACATCCTTTTAGCAGAAACAACTTTCTAGGCAGTTTTCCTATTTTGGGACTAAGTTGCCTAGCCTAGTGTAAGTGTCCCAGTTGCCTCAAAAATTAGAATTTATAGAATTTCAGTGGCCTCTGCAATCTCCAATCTACTCCTCATCAATTTCCAAGTGCATAATTCCTATTTCACATCTTTATTTTATCATTTATTGCATTCATTTTGCTTTTCTGCATATCACGCTGTGTTTTAAAATGAGTTACTTTTCTTAGGTTTTTCATCATTAGATTACTTTAATTTTAGATCACGGCATTAGGACATATTAATTAGGCATAATGGATATGTGCAGGATCATGATGGACCAAAAAGTGGCGATATGATGGGTATGTGTAGGGTATGTGGTTGACAACTTTTTTTTAACCCAAAATTGATGAAACAAAAAGGTTTTTTAAAGGAGATTCTCAGCTTTCCAGCAATCTAAATTATTCTTTACATTGAATTTAATAAATAATTATTATTCATTTTCTATTTGAATTACGACTAAAGTCCTGATTGATAGGCTGATTGACAAACATCTATAGCTTTCAAACAGTATTACATTTTTTGAATCCAAAACATGCGTCACATTCTATACTTCGCATACTATAGGATTTAAAAAAAATAAATTTAATTTCATGAAGTTTTGACAAAGTTAAGGTGGTCAAACATACGAGTTTTTATATTTTCTAAAAGTTGTAATAAAAAATTAATAATTAATTATTTACTAAGAAAAAATTACAAAAAAATATGCATCACATTGGGACATGAGTCCTCTAGTTATATCTAAAATATTATAAAAAAATATTATCATTTTATTGTGGTTACGGTGGTCAGATATATGCCTACTTCTTATTTTTTCCTTGAAATTTAATTACTACTGCATTGAAATTTCAAATTTTCACCAAATAGATTTTTTTTTTAAATAAACCTAGTAGTTTAGAAACTACATTAAATTTTCTACATATTCTATTCTTACATATTTTTGAAATAATATAGATAAATTATTCAAAAAATTTGTGTCAAGTTACCTAACTTTGATTTTTTGAAATTTTTGCCACTTAAGGGCCTATTTTTTCCATGATGATCCTGCACAGACCCTAATACTTATCATTTACATAGACTTTGAGTGTAAACCATTGCATTTTGGGACCCCTTTCAATCTCCTTTCTCCTTTTAGGTGAAAAACCCTAGTAGGAGCAAAGCATTGTGAGGGCAAACCAAAATCACCATTTACAATATTAAATGATGTTTAACAAGATTATTCTCAAAAAAACACTTAAGTAGGGCCTATAAATGTATAAAGGGGTCATTTAAACATAAGAAAGGGTTAAATTATTGATGACAAGCCTAGAAAATCATGAAAGTTTGTTACAACACTTTGGAATAAGGCTTGCTAATTGATAAAAAGAGGTTATTTAAGTGAATTATGATAAAAAGGTCCTAGAAAAGTGTGAAAGTGGGTTGCAACACTTCACAACACCTTTACAAGGCATCATAAAGTTCTTATTGATTCACAAGGGTCCAAGACTTAATGTGAATGTGTTGACCATATTACAACATTAAATATAGGAAAAATTAGGATAACATCCATAAGAAAAACCCAAATTAGTGTGAAAATGTCCACAAATACATTTTTTATATTGTTACAATTGTAAATTAGTTTTTTGAAATCTTGAGTGACTTTTGAATTAAGTGTTGTGTGGTTGCATGCAAAATTTATATGTTAAATGATGTGTAATAAAAAATGAGAAGTCAAGGATGTTGAGATAAATTGAAATATCATTAGAGAACGTGTTTACCTTTTCATGTAGATAAAGTTGAGAGAAATTAGGTCTATATTCCTTTTTGTAATGTGAGTTGTTTCTTAGTGATTGTGTTCTAGCTGAGTCATAGGGGATTAGTGTCTCCTATAGGTTGGTGCCTACAAATTAGAATTGAAGGGCATTTGTGTCACCCTTTAAGGTTGCAACTCTTGTGGGTTGGTTCTTATAAAATCATTCTAAGTTTTATATGATTTTTGTGAGGCTAAATTTGGACAGTAGCCCCAAGCAGCTTTCCTCACTATGGTTTTTCCCATTCTAGGTTTCCATGTATATCTGGTGTCCTTTGTGTGGATGTGTGTATTTTTGTTATTTCTTCACCATTAAGGTAATCAATTATTTTTTCTTTGGGATTCATTTTTGGAGAATTTTTTAATGATAATTAATTTTTAATCAACTTGAAATTAGAATATACTTATTCAACCCCCCCTCTCAATATATTGTGTTCCCTTCAATTGGTATTAGAGCCAAGTTCCTTGGTAGAAGCTTAACAACTTGATGGAGATTAAATATGACACACTTAGTTGCTCAAGAATGTCTGTCTATCTTCAAATAAGGCACCACTTTTTGATGGATCCAATTATTCTTTTTGGAGTGTAATGATGAAAGCATATTTGATGCCCCAAGGGTTTGAGATTTGGCAATTAATTATGGATGGGTATAAAATTCATGATAGTTCTCCAACAGATCAAGATGTAAATAAGGCTTGTGAGAATAATGCAAAGGAAGAAAATTTTGTTCTATATGATTTATCTAACCCCAAGTTTGTGAATATTATGCATTGTAGGACTAAAAAGGAAGTTGGGTTAAGTTTCATAACATTTATGAATGAGATGACAAGGTTAAACAAGTAGAGCTTTAGATCCATGAAGGTCAATTTAAATTTCTAAAAATGGAGGAAGAGGAAAAATTTCTACATTCTTACTCTGGGTTGAAGTTATCAACTCTATTAGAGGTCTTAGTGAAGAAATGAAAGAAGATATAATTATGAAAAAAGTACTCAGATACCTTCCCCAAAGGTTTGATGCCAAAGTTTCTACAATTGAGGAAGATAAGGACTTGAATACAATAAGTATGGATGAGTTGCATGGAATTTTGACATCCCATGAAATGAGGATTGATAGTGACAATTTTGCAAGGAAAGAGGACACTTTTAAAGTGTCCAAGAAGAAAAATGATCTAGATTTTGAAGAAGAGTTAGATCTTGAGGAAGAAAAAATTGTTAGAATGTTGCAGAAGAATTAAAAAAAGTATTTAAAAGGTAAGTTTCCTTTCAAATTTTTTAATTGTGGAGCACTAGGGAATTTCATAGCTAAGTGTCCATACAAATATTGTAATAGTGATGATAAAAATAATGGAAATAATTCATTTCTAAAATGGAAAAAGTTTCAGAAGAATTAGAAGAGTTTCTTCACCAATGAGGAAATCTATTCATCTGATGATGATGACCATGACAATTCTAGGAATGAATGAGAAAAGGTGCTATGCATGAGTAAAAACTAATAAAGGCGATGTAGTAATAAAGTCTAGAAACAATGATGATGAGATAGATTTTGTGGAATAATTTCTTTGTGCTAGCAAATAAATTAAAATAGTAAAGAAGAGGAAATTTGAATAAGTGAAATATCTCTGAATCTTGAGAAGGTAGAGAATATGGTCATTGATTTTAAAGATTCAATTAGAAGAAGAAAAGATGATTGAAGAAGTTACGCCAAAAAGGTTGTAGACAAGAGATAAGGATTGTGAAAATCTTGAGGCAAAAATTATGCCATTAAGAAAATATCTAGAAAATTATAATAATCAGCTAAGGTTGAAGTTTGGGAAGAGCACTGAAATCTTGGATTGGATAATAGAAAGTTAGAGATCACCACATATCAAAAATTACATTGTTTTTATTGATATATAGAAGAACAAGCTGTCTGAGCAACCCATAAAGTCAATTTGTGAGAGTTTGAAAGAGAATGGATTAGGAAGTTCAAAATTTAAACAAGTTGTGGCACCTAAGGAGAGCAAGATGGTGGATGATGGTTTAACTCAAGTGCATAGACACAATAGAAGATTTGGAAGACAATATTCAAGGGGAAATGGATATAATACCAGGTTCAATCATTATTTTTCTAGTTACTATTTTAATTGCAATCAATTTGGTCATAAGGCTATGAATTGTAGGAAGATTTTGACAAGAAGAAATAATTTTTTTAGCATAAATTTTTTTGCACCATTGTTTGATTTTCATATTATTTTTCATATGTACAACAATTTTGGCCATATTGCAAGAAACTGTAGAAGTATTTTTATGAATCCTCCTATGCTAGATGTAAAAGGAAATAACTTCATAAGTCAGAGTGGTGAATATGAAAAGGTTTGGAAGAAGAAAGAAAAAGGACAAAGATTACATAAATCCATGGTAACTCAGACTGCATTACATGTTCAAACAGAGAAGAGTCTATGGATCATTATCAATGTATGATCAAGTCACATGACTAGAGATAAGAGTAAGTCCATGTACTTGAGGAATTTAGATAGAGGAATTGTAACTCTTGGTAATAACCCAATTGCTAAGATTTACCAATAAAGGTACTTTGAGTCTTGAAGGTGGAAAGACAAAGACATATGATGCCCTATATGTAGAGGGGTTGAAACACAATCTTATGTGTAAGTCAAATGTGTGATAAAGGCTATAATATCTCATTCAATGCTAAAGGTTGTGAAATTAGAAAGACCAATACTAATGAGTTAGTCGTAGAATGAAGTAGGACTTATAGTGATCTGTATCATCTTAGTTAGGTCAATGGGAAAAACAATTTTTTCTATACAAAGAGAAGAGAGTTGGCTCTGGTATACAAGGTTGGGACAAATCAAAAGGAATGGTAAGAGATAGGAAATAGATCAAGAAGCCTCCATCTACTTGTTGCATACCATGACATGATCAAAAGTAGATGAAGACCATATTTCCTACTACAAAATATTCTATAGAAAATCCATTATATTTGATTCATATTGATCTATGTGGATCAATGAGGATAAAGATAATTCAAGATGACATGTATTTTATGATTATTATTGATGATTATCCTAGAATGAATTGGATTAATTTACTAAAAGAGAAATCAAAAGCTTTTGAGAAGTTTAAAGCATTTAAAGTGTTGGTTAAAAATGAGATTGAAAGAACAATTAAGTGTTTAAGATTAGATAGAGATGGAGAATTTACTTCCAATAGATATGATGAATTCTATGAGATGCATGGGATCCATAGATAATTTATTATTCTTCTAAAACTCCTCAACAAAATAAGGTTACTGAAAGGAAGAGCTAGACTATATAGGATATGCCTAGAACAATATTGAGTCAAGAAAAGTTGCCTCATATGTACTAGAGAGAAGCGATTCAAACAATAGTATACATTTTAAACAGAGCTCAAATCAAACCAAAGACTATCAAGACACCATATGAATTATGGAATGGAAGATCAACTTTAGTTAGACATCTCTGAATATTTGAAAGCAAGTGTTACATCAAAAGGGATGAAGAAAATTTGGGTAAGTTTGATCCTAGATCTAATGAAAGTATTTTTCTTGGATATTCTATGACAAGAAATACATATAGATGTTATAAAAATGGTTGAGAAGTATTGTGGAAATTGTTAATGTACATATTGATGAGACAATACAGTCTATCAAGGTCTCAAATGAAGGAGAAAATGATGACTAATTCATAGAAATGGTGAAGGCTCAAAAAGTGAACCGAAGAATATAGTTGCAAAGGCTCTGGCCAAATATTTTTAGAAGAGCCATTCTAAAGATAAAATCATAGGAGATAAAGATAGTGGAGTTTAGACTTAGAGAAGAATTGAGAAAGTAAATGAATAGGTACACTCTTACTATAAAAAATTGAACCAAGTTCTTATGCAGAGGAAAGAAAATAAAAAGATTGGTTAGAGGCCATGGAGGAAGAGTTAATATAGATTAAGAAAAATGAAACTTGGGAGTTGGTTCCAAGACCTAAATAAAATAAATTCATTGGTACCAAATGTGTCTTTAGAAACAAGTTCAATGAAGATGGAAAAGTGTTCTAGAATAAAGCCCTAGAATTGTATGTAAAGGATATGATCAAGTCGAGAGAGTTGATTTTGAGGAGACATTTGCTCCAATAGAAAGGTTAGAGGAAATCAAATTTTTTTGGCATTATCAAGATTCAAGAATTTTAAGGTTCATCAAATCAATGTCAAATATGTGTTTTTGAACAAAGAGTTAGAAGAGGAAGTTTAAATTAAACAACCGGAAGGATTCCAATGTTCAAACGAACTAGATTTTTTGTGTAAGCTAAAAAAGGCTCTTTATGAACTCAAACAAGCCCCTAGAGCATGGTACTCCAAATTGGATAGATATATGCAATAGCAAGGTTTCAAGAGAGGTAGTGCATATAAAAATTTATATATAAAAATAAAAGGTGATAGTAATTGATTGTTACCACTTATATTGATGACATCATCTTTGGAGGTAGCAATGATGCAATGTGCAAATAGTTTTGAGATGTAATGAAAAAAGAGTTTGAAATGTCAATGCTTGGTGAGTTATCTTTCTTTCTTGGTTTACAAATCTCTCAACTAGAAAAAGGTATATTTGTTTCTCAGAACAAGTATCTAAAAGAGATGTTAAGTAAGTTTATGATGAACGAGTGCAAATTGGTAAGTACAACTATGGTTATTAGGTGTAAACTAAGTAAGAATGATGAATATGCTCTGGAAAATCAGACCTTGTATAGGTCAATGATTGGTAGTTTTTGCATGTAACTACATCCAAATCATATATAATACAAGTAGTAGGGATCATAGCTAGGTTTCAAGAAATGCCTAAGGAAACTTATGTCAAGGTAGTAAAAAGGATATTTAGATATATGAAGGCTACAATGGATTTTGGTTTGTGGTATCTTTAGAGTGAAAAATTCATATTGATTGCATGCATAGATGCAGATTGGGCCAAAAGTATAGATAATAGAAAAAGTAAAGTGGCAAAGCTTTCTTTCTTGATGAAAATATTGCATCTTAGTTAAGCAAGAAGAAGGATTCACTATCCTTATCTATAGTAGAAGTGGAGTGCATTGTAATAGTTTCTTGATGCAATTAGGTGTTATGGATGAAGCACAACTTGAAGGAGATGAAAATAGAGTTTGATGGGTCATTTCTATTCTTTGTGACAATACTAGTGATATAAATAGTTCTAAGAATTCAGTGATGCATTCAAGTACAAAACATACTGCAAATAAGCATCATTTTCTAAGAGAGAAGGTTGCAAAAAAAGAGGTGAAGTTGAATTATCTTGAGACTTTGGAGAAAATTGTTGACATTTTTACAAAACCTCTTCCCAAGGAGACTTTTTGACCAAACTTACTCAAAACACTTCCCTTGCCACCTCTTCATATTCAAAATACTTATCAAGATCATTTATCCAATCAATAAGTTCTTCTCCATTAAGACTTCTTGAGTAGATGGGAGCCTCTATCTTGGGCTTGGCTCCAACCCCAAGGACAACTATTATTATTCTGTTAACCCCATCAAAGTCTTCTCCTTCTCCATGAACCACCTCTTCTCTAGCTAGATACTCCTCTTCTTCATTGTCGCTTATATCACCTACATGTAACCCTCTTCCCTGTGCCTTCTCCATGGCCTCCATTATTGTTGTGAGATTTTGTAACATTTCAAGAACCCCTTCCTCCATGCCTCTTATGGCACCTCCTCTGGCACCTCCTTTTGGAATTCTTCTTGGTGGTATTTTTTCTCAACTCTTCCCTACTTAGTCACTTGTGGCTCTGATACCAAACATTAATGGCAATAATTAAATACACTCCAAAAATTTCCTTGAAATAAATTTCTCAACTCTTCCCTACCTAGTCACTTGTGGCTCTAATACCAAACATTAATGGCAATAATTAAATACACTCCAAAAATTTCCTTGAAATAAATCAATCTTGAATAGAGGCAATACTCTGTCTTATATAGGAACTCAAAAACTTCAAAAACTTGTGCAAGAAAATAGCAGTTTGCAATTACATAAGCCAACATCACATTGGACTTGGAATTGTGAGTAGGAAACATTGAAGAGATTTATCAAACAACTTCCTTCTTTATTGACATGTTTGCACAACTAGAAATTTATTTTAAAACCTTAAAACTATAGGCATAATTCACAAAGAGGAAAACTACATTTGAAGCCAAAACAACAATGCAAGTATGTAAAGATGGAAAAAACAATTTTCAAAGACCAAGTCCCTCTTGGAAACAAAATAAAAACAATACACAACAATGGTATGGATTTTACTTGATCAACATAATAAAATACTATATTTAGCTTCCCTATCTCTGCTCATTTCTCATGTCAAATCTAATATTTTCCTTCTTTTTGTGCTCAAATTCTCCACACCAACCAACACTTCTTTCTCACCTTTGTTGTTTTATTTCTTCTTTTTTTGTCTCTTCTTTTTTACACCAAAGAATAACAACCAACTCCTACGTTGCAAAATGGTTTTTTGGATAATTGAATTAAGAACTACCTTTGTTGCCTCTTAGCCACATGCGATGTGCTCACCAATCTAAATTTTATCTTATTTTACTTGCATATATAGTAGGTCTCCCTTCACTGTGGGTTTGTGATTAGTTCTTAATTTACAATGCTCAAAAATAAAAACCGTCAATAAAGTAGCGCAAGTCCCTCCACACTTTGAGCCCAAATACAAGAAAAAATAAAATAAAATATAAAGCAATCCAAAATTTAAAAAGGTCCTAAATCACTTTTGAGTTTCTCTAACAGAAGCTAGGAATGGTTGCTCCCTTCTCTTGAACTAAGAGAAAGTATAGGTAGAGGGGGAGTGTTAACTCCTTTCCGTAAGCAATCTTGGTGGTCTTACACTTTTTTTTTTTCATATAAGTAATAACACAAGGGGAGAAAGAGACCCAAGGAGGAGCATATTCAAAGGAATCTAAAGTGTTATACTATTTGGATGAGATTGTTGTCCTTTTTATTGATTTCAAAGGGGGAGAAAGGAACCTATAATGCTATATCTTTCAAGTGGTTCAAATTCTCATAAGCTTTACTTGTATCACATAGGGAGAAGCCCAAATAGGTTTAGTTTGTGTTGATATGCTAGCAACATTTTGTTTTTTCCATCAATAACAAAGGTGGGATATTTTTGAACAAATGTCATTGATGTCAAAGGTGCGACAGGGGTATGATGCCTAAATGGTCAACAAAATAGTGAGAATGAAATATATTTGATTCTAAGATGACTTGTCTGAGCATTTGAGTTTTCGAAGTATAGTGACAAGTTGTGAGATTAATTGCAGTATGATTACAATATCATCTTGTATCTATTCTAGTTGGTGGAGGTGGTCTGGAAGTTTTTGTATAAGTGTTCTGAGGTGTGTTGCTCAAATACAATATATGCTCTATGTTACACTATAAGTGTTTTTGGTACCACACTCTACCAATGTTCATAATTATAGCTTGTGACTGGGATGTTAAGTAAGGCTACACATAAAGTATGTTAATCTATAATTTTCGTAGATTTGAGTTACAATATTTTGCAAGATAGAAGTAATAGGGTATGTGCAGGATCATGGTGTGCCAAAAAGTGCCAATATTATGGGTATTTGTAGGGTATGTGGTGACAACATTTTTTTCACCCAAAATTAATGAAACGAAAAGGGTTTTAGAGGAGATTCCCAGCTTCCAAAAATATAAATTATGATTTAATTTGAATTTAATAAATAATTATTATTCATTTTCTATTAGAATTACGACTAAAGTCCCTGATTGATAGGTTGATTGAAAACATCTATAACTTTCAATAATATCATATTTTTGAATCCAAAGATATGTAATACATACTATAGGATTAAAAAAATAAAAAATAAATTTCATGAAGTTTTGACCAAGTTAAGGTGGTCGCATTGCAATTTTTTTATATTTTCTAAAAGTTGTAATAAAATTCATTAATTATTTACTTGGAAAAAATTACAAAAAATATGCATCACATCCTAACATGAGTCCTCTACTTATATACAAATATTACAAAAAAATATTATCATTTTATTATGGTTAGGTGGTCCGGATATTCTTTATTTTTTCCCTGAATTTAAAGTACTACTGCGTAAAATTTCAAATTTTCACCAAATATTTTATTTATTTTTAAATAAACCTAATTATTTTAGAAAACATTCAATTTTCTACAAATTCTATTCTTACATATTTTTGAAATAATATAGATAACTTATTCAAATATTTACGTCAAGTTGCCTAACACTGATTTTTCTGAATTTTTTGCCACTTAAGGGCCTGTTTTTGCATGATGATCCTGCACATACCCAACAAAGTAAAGACTATGTTTGATAGTTGACTATGTATAATGTCTAACTATTTGTGCTAGAGAAGGGAAGTGTGTGCTTGCTAGAGAAAGTGTGTGAGGGTAAAATATGACCAATTTAAGTCCATGGAAGAAAGTGCATGATGTTATCTTACACCCGATGGTAACACATACGATTTGGGACCAAGCCAACTACATATTTCATATCATTTTGAATTAAGGTCTATCCTTGGAAGACATCAATAATATTGGATGGTGTTAAATGGTTTTAGATTGACATCTAGATGTTGCTAACATGTTGAAATGAATATATATTGTAAACTAATTTTATGAAATCTCGTGTGACTTGTGAATCAAGTTTTGTGTGGTTAAATGTGAAATGTATATCTTAAATGATGTGTAACAGAAAAGAGAAGTGTTGAGGATGTTGAGAAAAATAAATATATCATTAGAAACTGATAAAGAAAATATATCTTCCTTTTTGTAATGTGAGTTACTTCTCAATGACTATGTTGTAGAAACTGATTTTGTAAATACAAGGAGTAGACATAAAGGAACCTGACATGTATTTTTGGTGTTAAATTGGCTTGTCAAGGGCATGGTGCACCCTAGACTAGACTCATGCTGGTCAAGATCTAAAATCACAAGCCTAAAGCTTCTGCTCTATAGGTCCTATTCTCTTAGAGTCACTTTCATAACTTCATTTATTGATTTAAAAATCTAGTGTTTTATGTTGTGTCAACTTGTAGGGCTTGAATGCATGAATGTGAAATTAGTATTCAATCTTCCTCTATTTTTCTTTAGATCTAAAAACCTGCACACAT
>VDFB02040611.1:0-23258 GCA_007258455.2 Sequoia sempervirens | reverse complement strand
TTTCTAGGAATGGAGGTTTATCAATCTAAGAATAAAATTTTCATTTTCCAAACCAAATATGCAAAAGATATGTTGAAGAAGTTTGGCATGGTTGATTGTAAACCATACTCCACTCCAAGTGCTCATGGAGTTGTGTTGTGTAGAGATGATGGTTCTGAAATTGTTGATGAGACTACTTACAAAAGTATTGTTGGGAGTTTGATGTTTCTAACCCACACAAGGACCAATATTTCATATCCAGATTCACTTGTTTCAAGGTACATGAAAAATCCATCAGAAATACACATGAAGGCAGCAAAGAGAATTTTGAGGTATGTGAAAGGCACTCTAAATTATGGTATTCATTACTACTCTTCTTAAAGGTTCAATCTAGTTGGTTTTAGTGATTCAGATTGGGGAGGTAGTATGGATGATCGTAAGTCTACATCTGGAAATTGTTTCTCTTTTGGTTCTGGTTTGATTACTTGGAGTTCAAAAAAATAAAACATGGTTTATGTCTCTTCCATAGAAGTAGAGTATGTTGTAGTTACCTCATTAGGTACACAAACTCTTTGGATTAGAAAAGTTTTAGAAGAAATTGGAGAGAAGCAGATTTAGCCTACAGTGATTTTTTGTGACAATATGAGTGCCATCAAGCTAGCAAAGAATCTAGTTCATCACAGTAGCACAAAGCATTTTGATCTAAAATATCATTTTATTTGTGATTTGGTACAAAAGAACGAAGTTGAATTGAAACATATCAGCACTCAAGATTAGCTAGTAGATATCTTCACCAAGGTAGTTGTAACAGTTCAATTTTTGGCACTTAAAGATCAAATTGTGAGCCCTCTTAGCATTAATGGGAGTATGAAGATAGTGATAGTATGATATAAGATAATAATGCTTCATGATTAAATTAGGTTGTTTTATAATTTTCTTTCCAATAATGCATGTTTGTTACATGCGAAGAGTCTTTTTTTCCCTTTGAATAATGCATGCTTTACATGCTCTCTTTTTTGGCAGTAATGTTATGTTTAGCCCATTTGTTTTTTTTTTTGAGGTGTTGAAAAGCTTATTTATGTAGACCTTTGTATTCTTCTATTTTTCAAGCTGCAATACAAAGAGAAATCTCTGTTCAAAAATAGAGCAACATTTTTATCTCTTCCAAAAATCAATGAAGTGATTATATTTATGTTTTTTATTTACTATTGTTATGTGTATTAATGGTATTGTATTGGTTTAATTAGTTGGTTTAAGAAGTAGGGCCTATTTCAGATTCTACAAATTTTCCCACCAAGTATGAAGGATGATTCACTTGTAAGTTTTTGCTCAAACATGTTACCAGTGGAGAACATAGTATTCTAACAAGATAGAAGGAGGAAATGAAGGGACGAAGAGGAGAATAGGCATTCTGAAGAGAAAGAGAATAGAGAAGAGATCACCATCAAAGTATAACATTCTACATCAAACTTACAAATCATTATTTCAATGGTGAGGACCTGAATATATTATCAAGGTGGATCTAAGGATGCGAGGAAATGAAATGGAGGAAAAAGGTGAAGTTGTTGAGCACATCAAACTCTTTGTGGATGGGTTTTTGAATCAGCAAGTCTTATACTATGTTGAGCCCTTGTATCATATTTTTGAAAAATTAAGGTGAATATTAATGTCTTCCTATCATTTTTATGTTATAGTTACAATCTGTTATGGAATGCACTATCTATCTAGGAATATAAAGGCTTGTTAGGCATATTTTATATACTCTTATTTTCCTCCCTATAAATATTGCAATGTTGTGGTTATTATCAGTTCATGATACATTTCCCCACCAAGCCATAGTTATTGTGTCAACTAGAACCTAGGAATGAATGGTCACAATCTAGAATTCTCTAGCCATCACTTATCTTCTGAAGATACTTTTCCCCTTGCTTAAATCTAGATTTCAGTCTTAGATCTAATGTTTTGTTTAAGTAACTTAGCACCCTTTTTGGCACAATCCTAGACCTTTAGAATGAATGTCGAGCTTGAGTTTCCTGCAATGATAGCTTTCCTATTTCCCCCAGAGCTCATGCCTACCTTAAATCTTGTTGCAACCAATCCAATTAAACGTTCAAAATATTAATCAAGAAAACATACTTTTGTTTTGTTTTGTTGCTCTTACTTTGGAGAATATTGTTGCAAAGGTCCTTGTGTATGAGTTTCAACCTACCCTTGCCATGTAGTGCATGAAATAGTAAACCAATTTCTTTTAACGAAAAATAGACTTGGAAAATATCTATCATTTTCTTGTTTGAAGAGTCGTCGTTTCTGTGTTAACATGAGGAAAGAAATGTGAATCAACTCATGTCTTTGTCTATTTATTGTTTGAGTAATATATGGAAAGATGTTAAGACTATTTTTGGATTTGAGGAGATCTAAATGATGTGTTAGTCCAAACTATGCAATCTTCCAAAGATTCTTATCATGTATTTGTCGATAGGAGAAGATTATTTCAAGGTTCACATACTTTATATTTTAATGAAGACAGTTTTATGTTTTTCATCGCTTCAAATGTTCATAGTATTTGGATATATTGATTTTCCTTACTGACATTTCATATTATCTTTGGATACTTTATAGAATATTTATCAGTATTAAGTCCAATAGCAAATTTGAGAATCTGATCTTTTGAAAAAGCATAGTCAACATTAGAGCTAGACTAGAGCTAGAGCTAACAAATGCAACAATGATCGCGGTTTCATCCTTGAGCTTTGTAGAATATGTTGTAGAACAACACATTTGAAATAATGAATATTATTATTTATAACATAAAATAATGATTATGTTGCTTGACCAAAAAAGGGGGAAAATTGGATTAGTACATAATGGCTTCAGACCGTGAATATCAGGTATGCACAGTATTATATTATACCTATAAGAAGATTGGAATAATTTTCAAAGCAAGGAACTTATATGTTTTCCCTATATTTAATTTTAATGAATTATTTAATGTTATTCATCTCACTAAATAGTTATAATATCACTCATCACTGCATAAATGGAAAATTTCTTTCATTGTTTCATTTGGTTTTAACCCAACTAGAATAAGAGGGAGAGTATTTAATTATTTGTTAATTTTATTTAAATCCTTGTCTCCCTTATGGGTGGCAGTCGCCGAGAGACTATCTGGGAGCAGGAGCCCTAGAAAGGACTATGTACCAATGAACATTTTGTTTAATAAAGTAATTGAAGTATTCATATACTCTAAGAAGGGCTTAATGAGTTGGTAGCCCTTTTCTTGCTCGAGGGTTTGGATAGATTCCACGTGACTCCACAATTCAATAAGGTTGGGTGGTGAGAAAGTTTTATTAATGTATGCATCATTACAATTGTATGAATAAATTTATTGGAATTCAAATTCTTTTGAGGTTTCCAAATTATGCTATTCATTTATAATGTAATAATAATTCTTATATAATCGCTATGTGTTTTGTTTGTTTATTCAATGGTAATTCTAAGATCATCTAACTTGGTTGTTACATGTGGTATTAGAGTGAGACTCAAACACTAGGAATGATGACCTACTACTGATGTTCATGTTGTAACTATTTTTTTATTATTTTAGTCTGACAAATATTTAGTTTTATGTTGCAGGAATGAGGAGAATCCAAAATATGAAGATGGAAGGAAAGGAAATAAGTAATTTCCACTTAAGAAATGAATAATGATTTGCAATTTCTTTTCCTTCAAAATGAAGTCCACCCTAATCACACTTTAAATATTAAAAGAAGGGATGTAACCTTAAAAGATACTATGTTCTTTGTATACTCGGAAGGGATCCCAGATGGATCTGCTTGGCTCCCTGAGGCTTTAGGCCAAATTATGAGGTGGGACTCAAGCTAATTATTAATTTCTTATATACTCCTAAAGACAGTGACATCAGTGCATTTCCAATAGGGAAGTGTAGTCTTTAGAGAGTGACTCAAGATCCAAATGGTCCTGACGAGTCTAAGTCTCTAGCTAGAGCATGTTCTTGTTCTATATGGACAGATGCCTATTTTGTTTGAATAGATTCATATCCTGGATGGATAGATGAACTCCTATCCCATAAGGATAGATTCCTAACCCGTATGGTTGGATGCATGTCCCAGATGGATAGATGCCTATCCTGTATGGATAGAAATTCCCGAGCATGCAACTGAAAAATATAAAAATTGTAGCAAAAATTTAGTGTTAATTGATTTAGTTATATCATGTAATATCATTAATAGAATGGAACCAATATGTGATATGTATCTATTTCTTAAATGAGATTGAATGCTTATACGATTGAAAATTATTGTGTATAGCTATATAGATATTTGGATGTTGTGCAATGACTTACTCTCTTGCTAAGCATATCTTATGAATTTGATATTTCATTTAAACCTTTATGTACTATTGAGTATTTATGTTATGGGTTATTTTGAAAAAAGATACATCAAACTTGATATCTACTAGTTTATATTTAATTTCTCATTGAGTTTGATCTCATCTTATATTTTATTAATAAGGATACTCTTAAAGGGATAAGTATTCCTTCAACATGGTGTTGTCTCTAACTTAGAAGATGATTATTATTTGGATGATTCAATGGATACTGCAAATCTTGGTAAGTTTCCTTCTCCACGACCATGGAATTTCATTAATAAGTTATAAAGGAGATAAAATGTGAAAAAAACATTTATTGTGATATATGGAGAACTAAGTTGAATGTGATATTGAGTGGATTATAGAGGTACAAAGAAACTAAACAAGATATGAATAATCAAGATGATTGAAGGTGTGACACATCTTATATACAAAGTTTTATGAATGTCAAATTAATGAACTAAAGTGATAAAATTTTGATCCTTATAATAAAATGTATGAGAATTAAATAATTTTTTCCACATCTAGGTTATATGCTAACATCATGGAAATACCTATTAATTGTTGAAGTATGAACCGTATCATTATGAATTTGTAGGTACACTATAAAAATAAAAAAGATGTTTCATTCAAATCTTTCAAAAATAAGGTAAGAAGATATTTTTTAAGTCTTATATTGGTATGATGACAAGTTAATTATTATTTTAATCTCATTGGTCACCATTTAATATTCCTATCCTATATGGATAGATGACTATTGTTTGTGTGTGAAATGTACAAAGTTAGCATCAACACAAACCTTAATGAAACAATTTACATTAAAGATTCAAAGAAAATTAAACTATTCTAAATTGCATCTTAACAAATCTTTCAAGAACGTCTCATTGTCCTCTATTCCTAAGGATTTATTAAATAGTTTGGCCCATAGATTTCTATGAGCACAATGATTGTTAAAATTACTACTTAGGAAATGAGATAACATTCAACATGCAAGCCAATCTACATTTTCCTACATGAAACTATATGCAAATAATGATGATGAAGGCTATGATGAGTGATGGATGATGTTGATGATAAATGAACAAGTGGAGGTGGATACTATGGTAGTGATCTATATGATTCTATGCATGATTCTACTTATGCTTAAATGCAAACTTAAAATGAACTAATCTAAAATACAACTATGATGCAAGATTTAAAGCTAAGATGTAAATGCCAAGAAAAACATGATATAAAAAATAGCTATAAGACTCCAAGAATGCTCCAAGCTCCAATGATAAACCTACATGATAACTTTACTTCAAATGTGGGTTCCAAATACAATACCCAAGGGTTGTATTTATAGCCTTCTTCAAGCATATAGTGAGGTGGCAATAATCAATGGTCCAAATTCGAGCAAGAATAATGGATGGTGAAGATGAAGAGAATCAACATGTTGTCCTCATGACTAAAGACAACATGCCATTTGGATGGGAGAATCTCTTGACCAATGGGAAACATGCCATTTGGATGAAAGATTCAAGTGTGAGAAGAGAAGACCATGTTCTTCCAAAATTGGTGGAAGCGTGGGAGGAATAAGTCATGTGCTCCAAAATTGGTGGAAGTGTGGGAGGAATGAGCCATGTGTTTTTTAAAATGAGTTGAAGATAATTCTAATTAAAAATTAGAGTTATTTATTTTCATGTGACCTTGGTGAGGTGGCACAAAAAGTTGTAGACATGTGCTTTAATTCCTAATCGAGATTAGTGAAGATTAATTAAATAAAACAAGTTTAGGGAACCTTGTTTATTGAATTAATTTAGAAGAATATGTTTTAGATTTGAAGAATTTAGAAAATGAACAATATAAATAAATTGAGGATTTATTTATACATAGTTGAAATATTAATTAAATAGCTAGTATTTAATTAATTAAAGGTGATGACCGATTTTAGGTGTATACATTTTGCCCCTCTTTGAAGTAATGTGTTTACACATTACTTCAAAGAAAAATTTGATACTGATGCTCAGAAAAGTTTTTGATGCCCCAAACATTGATTTTCAAGTATGACGAAAATATGCCCCCTTGGGAGATAAATCGATGAATTTTTAGAGTTTTAGGATTTTTTGGAATTTTGATGATTTGGTGATGATTTGCAAATTTTTATGATGTAGAAATGATTTATCTCCTGAAAAAGAAGATTGAGCCTACCAGATTGATTAATTGATGCCTTATGTTCCCTCCTTGTGTTTGATGTTTGATGATCGTGTTCAGCTGATTGATTTGATGATGTTGATGTGATAGTTGATGATTGAACTCATGGTAGGTGAGGATCAATGATAGGATTATGATGATTGACCTCATGATAGGTGAGTATCACTGACAGATTGATGATTAACCTCATGATAAGCGAGGATCAATGATAGATTGATGATGGTTGATCTCATGATAGGCGAGGATCAATGATAGTTTGAATGATTGACCTCATGATAGGCGAGGATCATTGATAGTTTGATTGATTGACCTCATGATAGGTGAGGATCAATAATAGATTGTTGATTCACCTCATGATAGCCAAGGATAAATGATAGATTGATGATTGGCCTCATGATAGGTGAGGTACATTGACTGATGAACCTCATGACAGGCAAGGTTGAATGATTGATGAACCTTATGAAAGGTGAGGTTGAATTGATTGATGAACCTCATGATAGGCGAGGTTGAATTGATTGATGATTGACCTCATGATAGGTGAGGATCAATGATAGATGCTCATGATATTTGATCAAAGTTCCATCAGAGCTGATTAGATTTGATTGATTGACTAATAAGATTGCTGATTTGTGATATGTTATGATCATAGGAGGATTTCCGCATCTAGTGCAAGTAGATTTAGATTTGATTGGGTGATGTGGTTTGACTTGTCTGATTGATTGATATGCCCCAGTATAGGATTGATTAATGTACTGAGACTTGATGATGTACAAAAACCTGATGTATACACTAATTCAATTGAGACATTGATGATGTACCTCTTGATTTGAGACATTATGATACACTGCTAGTTTTGATATTGATGTATCTCTTTATACCTTTAGATATCCTTGTACACTTTGACATCATTTTGAGGTTATATGATATGTGGAAATGATTATGATCTATGTGTCTATGATGTTGATATGATGATCATGATCATGATGATTATGATGGATGTGTTTGATTTCTATTTTATGATGTTATATGATGTTCTGCATGATGGTGATATGATATGTTATGGATGTAAATGATGATGCAACTGATGTGTTATGATTCTATGATTTATGTGATGATGATCATGATGATAATGATGGGTGCATTTTCTTCCTATTATGTATGTTGTGTGGTGGCACCTAATTCTTATGAAAATGTATGCAATGATGGATGATTCTATATGGTTTATGGATCTATGCAAATGATGTTTTATGCTATGTGAAGTGGATTTGATTATGCAATAATGATATGCAATGAAGTGTGATGTTCATATTGATTATGTATGGATGCAATGCAAATGATGTGTGATGTTCAATAATGATGAATTATGATTATGAGATGCAAATGATTATGCAGATGATTGTGTTCTAGGGTCTTAATCTTAAATGAGTGAATATATCCAACTTCCAAGAGTTGTGGGAAGGTTGTTGTCAGTTGATTCTTTGCTAAATTAAGCTTCAAAAAACCTGACATATTTCCCAATTCTTTCAGAAATCTGAATAGACTCACTTATTTAAGCTTAGTGAACCACTTTCCTAATGCCACTATATGAAATTATTTTGATTATTTAAATGAGATGTGACGCACATCCTTTTGTGTCTTCTAATGAAAATATTATGATGTGTTGGATGAACGGATGAATGATGTTGTAATGTTTTTTAATGCAAGTGATATGCAACTAAATGAGAATGTTTTCTAATTGATGATAATGCAAGTGATGTGTAACTATATGAAAATGATATGTTTTTGGTAATGTCAAGTGTACTCAATCCCTTAATGCAAGAGACAACATCATTGTTGTAGCTTTGGAAATGCCATAAATATAGATGCAAACTAACATGGATGCAATCTACTCTAACCATGCAAATCTCGTTTGCAAAAGTTATCATTCGTAATAGTTGATTTATCATGCTTTTTATCATCATTGGGCCTTTAAAATGTTGAAAGTGAGTACAAGCATCAATGGTATATTTAGACCATGATGACCTGAATACTACTTCCATGATCTTTGATATTGCAGGTTAACACAAGCATCTAAGTATAATTAAACCCAGATGACTTGAGCATTGCTTGCGTAAATAGGCAAGAGTTAATCCTTTTCCTATGCAAATTTGGAATTTCATTAGTGATACTTTGTAGCACACGTCTTGTAACAATTTGCACAGTAATAATGATCAACTCACAGATAGCAGACAAAGAGAAATCATGCTCCTTCCTAGATCCTCTAGTTTGATACATCATTGAGGGGCTCCAGAGATATGATAACAAAAATCAAAGTACAACAATTGAACATTTGTGTTTATCATGATAAACCCATGATTCATAAAGAACATCATCTTTTTGATTTGATTTTATGTTCAATTTTCTGATTTTTTTGGGATTTTTCAATTTCTAGGTGTTTTTTGATATTTTGACCAAGAACCTAACCTAAAGACCTATCTTAGGGGTCTCGGGGGCTGATCAAAGATTAGCCTTTCCTACATTGTACATGTAGAGACCATGTAGTTCGACAAGACAACTCTATTTTTTGACTTTTTTGACTAATGTTTGACCTATTTTTGGATTTTGATATGATATCGATGTCTGATGCATTTCTAATGGTGATTGATGTTCAATGTTGGGTTGCATTTTAATCATTGTTTTTGTTGTGTTTGTCTTCCTATTGTTTGTCTGTTGGTTTAAACCCAAAGTTTATTTGCCCCTAGTGAGTTCAGGATTTTGTCCCCAATCTAGGGTGAGACACGACCATGATGCCAAGATATGTACATGGAGCTTTCAAAGGATAGATAGATGGATGGAAAAAGTGAATGGTGAAAGCAAATGGTTGACATGCTCAAATAGATGGAAAAGCTAACCTATCACAAATAGCACCTATTTCCAAGTTTTCACTACTTGTTTTTATTGCACTTTTTCAAATTTTATGTTTTTTGATCTTTTTAATATTATTTTTTATTTTTTTTGTATTTTTCTCTTTTTTCTCTTTTTTTGTTGTTACCAAGATGCCTGTTTTCTAGGTTTTTATCAAGGCAACCATTTTTTCAAGACATTTTTTGATGTTTTTGGTATTTTTGTGAACCTTTTCCCCAATGCAATTGGATTATTCAAGTGTAGAACTTCTTGAGATGCAAGTTGTTGAGGGGTTCATCAAACAAATCTACTTCTGGTGTAGACAACTGATATGCTCCCAATCCGAAGACTATTGTGACGATGCCTCAATCTTGTGTGAATGACCATGTTGGATGAAAGGACCTGATCAAAATGAATAACATGAGTGGAAAATATGATGGATGATAGAGGTGACAGATGAAAGAGGTTATGATAGGATCCCTAATGTGCACGCTATATGGGCCATCGGGCTTCAAACAAAAAGGATCCTAGGAAACTAATGATTTATAGTACATGAAGGGGTTGCCATCAAAGACACATTGAAAGACAACACCAATGGAAGTGTAATGATATGACGGGTATGTGAACATGGATGGGTGGAAGGGAACACGTGGTATGAGTGGCATGGATGTAGATCATGAATCAACAAGTTATTTCTTTTATTTTCTTCTTTGATAGATGCCCCCAATGAGTTTTGAGGGAGAGGAATGTTTGGAGATCAACTTTTGCTCGTTTTTATTTTTTACTTTGATTTTTTATTTGTCTAGTAGCTTTTTATTTTGGCTAGGGAACTTGTCTGGATATTTCTTTCTTTTTGATTGGTCCAGTAGCTTTTTGTATTGGCTAAGGGACTTTGCTTGATCCTTATTTGCTTTTGATTTTTCCAATAGATTTTTATTTTGGCTAAGGGACTTCTCTTTATTTTTCTTTCGTGGCAAGCTTTCTTTTGATTTTGAATCTCCTTTTGAAAAAGGAATTTTTACCTTTGATTTCTGATTTTCCTCCTTTATATTTTCTTTATATGATACTTGTTGATGCATGTCTACAAGGTGGATGGATTTGGGTGAGATGAATGAAGTGGGAGTGGTGATGCCATCAATGGAGTCTTTGATACTATCCTTTTCGGTACTGCTAACATGAATGGAGGCTTGCACATCCTTAGTGACTTGGCAAGATGAATTGATAGAGGGAACATTAGGAGATTCATACCCTAGCCCAAGGAAAGTGTGATGGAAGGATGGTTGGATATCCTCAGTAGGATCATGGTCAAAAAGTGGGTTATCATAGATATCTTAGCCAAATAGGGGGTTATCATAGGTATCAAAAGCTTGTGTGCAGTTGGATATGGAAAGGGTAGGTGTATCATCAGGATCCCAAAAGGTTTCAATCCCAACACGGTCATCTTTTTGCATTTCTTCTATAGTAGTCTCAACATCATTGTTGGAATTCTAACCTTTCTTGACAACAATAGCAGTGTCATTTATTAGCAACTTATCTAGACGGTATTCTCCACATCCTAGATCATGAATTTGTACTTTGGGGTTTGATAGTGTAGTGACTAGAGTGGATGTTTTGATGGTTTCATAATCAACATTTATTTGAGGGGAGGATGCTTCACAATTGCTAGGGATGGTGATTTCAGCTTTAGGACTTTGATTATGGCCAAACATGAAAGAATTAGGATCTCCTTGTATTGTAATTTTGACTCCATCATGAGAAAATTTCAAGCATTGATGGTATGTAGAGGAAACTTCTTGCATTTCATGTATCCACGGTCTCCAATGAGGATATTATAGGTCAAGGGGAGATCAAGGACTTGGAAAACCACATCTTTCACCACAAGGCCAATTCTGACTAGTAGAGTAACCAATCCTTTAGATAAGCACTCTTTTGCATCATATACCTTCATGGTAATCTTTTTATTGGAGTCTATTACATTTTCTGAATATCCCAAGGCATGTATAAACTTTAAAGAGCAAATATTTAAACCAGCTCCTTCATCTATTAGAACATGTTTGACCAAACATTTATGGATCAAAAACTCAATATGAAGTGGAGCATTATGTGAATGGGTGAGTGATGCATCATCATTTTTAGTAAATGATAGGAAATGAGGTGTGGTTACATGTCCCACCATAGCTTGGGATTGGAAAACTTTCAAATAAATTGGTATAATGCTTTGTTTATCATTTATTGGATTACCAATAGCAGAAATGTTAAGAACAAAAGTATCGTAGACATAGTTTACATTCTTTCCTTTGGTGTTTGCTGATGAGGATTCCCCCTTTTCATAGTTTGGTAGAGGGTTCTTAAACATTCCATGATCATTGTTTGTTTTAGGTCCCTCTACAAATATTTTCTAATCAATCAAATCTTGCACTAAATGTTTTAGCTATATGCAATCATTGGTTTTATGTCCTTTGTTCCTATGAAAGTCACATAAATGTGCATCATTCCAACATGATGGTTTAAATTCTAGGTTATAATCTCATGCCTTTGGTAACATTATAAACTTGGCTTCAAGAAGCTCTTTTAGTGTTGATTCTAAGGATTGTCCCAAAGATGTGAACCTCCTTTGATTTGTGGACGTTCAATATGACGGTGTTCTAGATCTGGTATAACCTTGATTGTTTCTTTAGTTGACATTTTGGTTGTTGCCTTGGTTGTTTCTTTGGGTGTTGCTTTGGTTGTTGGGGAGATTGTTATTCTAATTAGTTTTGGTGGCAACTATAGTTAAGTTAAATACATGTTTTGCATTCTAACCTTCGACTACACCATCGTTGTTTCCAACATTCTTGTTTTGTTACCAAAACTTGGGTTTTCCACCACTATTGTAATTGTTGGAGGAGTTTGATGAGTTTTTTTCATTGTATATCTTGATGACTCCTCTCTTGACTAAGGCCTCTTTGATTTTCATCCCGTTTTCAATCAATTGTTTGAATGTTGGGGGACATTGCAATTCCAATCTATAACTCATCTTGTCATTAAGGTTGTCAATAAATATTTCTATCTTTTCCTTTTCAAGTACATGATGAGAATATCATGCAAATAACCTTCTCCATTTTTTCAAAAACACAAGGAATGATTCACCATTCTTTTGTTTTATGTTACAAAGATCTTTCATGGTGATGTCATGTTGGATGTTGTATGAATATTGGGTTATGAACTTGTTGACTAATTCCTCAAAGGTGTTAATTGGTGGGGTGAGTTTGGAGAACCATTCAAGACAATGTCCACCTAAGATTCTTGGGAATAATCTCATCAAATATATTTCCTCATATGCAAATTCAAGACTATTCCTAAATTCCCTCACATGGTCTATCAGATCGGTTTTTCCATTGTATTTGTTATACTTTGGGAATTCGCAATGTTTGGGAAAGGGTATCATGTGAATACTTTGATCAAATGGATAAGGAAAAATGTCTTGGATCAAGTATCATTTTGAAGTCCCTCTTTGTATATCAAGGATTTTTTGTTGAAGGTTCTTCATTTGGTGAGTTAAAGCAACTACTTGTTCAGGATCATTTTCAAGCTTTTTGGGAGGTGCTTTAAATTGATTCAGATCAAAGTCTTCTGGTAATTTGGCACCTTGTTTTGCTAGAATAAGGAGGTATTTTTCCCCATTTCTTTCGAAAATATTTTCTAAACACTTGTGGAAATTGGGGTCTTGTTCAGCATGTTGGATATCTTCTTCGGTTATTTCTTCCCCATCAGTGTTTCTGATTCCATGAAAAGGATTCTCTTTAGCCTCTGCCATGGTGTTTTGTGTTTCACTGTTTTGAGTTTCAGTGTTTTGAGTCTCAAAAATTGTAGTTTCAATGGTTGGGATTTCAATGTTTGAAGTTTCAATGTTGTGATTTTCAAGTCCTCTTTTCCTTAAGTTTTTGTTTTTGTAACCTTGTTTGAATGGGCATACAAGTGTTATAGTTTAGACTAAACTTTGATCTAGGTTTTGGAAAAGTACCAAGGATTACAGCTAAGCCAAATAGAATGAAAAATTCTAATGAGACTAAGTTTGATTTGATTATATAGCTTCATTTCATGATGAGAGGATGATAAATCTTGATGATGACACTAGGCTTAATAATCAAAGGTGTGATAAATTTGATGATGTTGGTACTTTGTGATGTTAGATCTTGGTTTAGGTTGGAAAATTCCACTTGTAGAGGTCAATTTTAACAAGTTTGAATTCTAAGGTACCTAAGGAATGATTTTGGACTTTGAGAAAGTTTTGAAATTTTGGTTCAAATTGTGAAACCGAAGGTAAATTTTCTTCCTAAATGAGGTACTCAAATCTTTGGAAAAGTTGTGGATTTTGACAATAATAAAAGATGAATAATTCGGGATTGTTCTTGCAAGCTCTTTTGTAGAAATTGAAGGTCAACCTCTCTCTAAGTTCGTAAAGTGTTGATAGACATTTTTGGTTTTCTTTTGGACTAAGAGGTTTGGACTTTGGTTTCTGAATTTTAATCATTTGGTAACACACATGTCTAGACTCCGTTTTACCTAAGGATTGGTTGAATACTTCTAAGGATTCCCAAGATGAGACTGATTGTCGGACAAGAGATGAACCTAGGTCACTATTTTTTGTTCTATAAAAGGTGCCAAAATAGAGACAAAAGGTGCCACAAAATGTGCAAAAGGCACCATAGAATGAGCAAAAGGTGCTAAAACAGAGACAGAAGGCACTAGAATAGGTTCAGACTTGTTTTCTTGAAAGTTTCTTTGAAAATTTGCTTGGTTGTCCTAATTTTTCAATGGGAGACTTGGTTGTTTCACTAAATGCAATTCTAAATCAGGGTTTTCACTTTTGATATGTGATGTTTTGTTTGTTTTGAAAACACTTTGATAAAGACACATCAAGCAATGTACACTCCTAAGGTTGTGAAAAACTGTATTCTTTTGGATTCCACGTGGGTTTTACCCCAACCACACTTATTCTTAGTGGATGACTAGACGCTTGACCCCACTGGCTCCCCTTCATGGCACTCACTTCTTGGGGCAGCCAAGAATCAATACCAATGAATCTTCCATGGTATATTTTTCATCTCTACTAAAAATTGCGAGAATGTGGATGCCTTCGCAATGATCATTGCTACACCAAAGAATAGATAAAGGTTTTGGCCAAACTACAACAAAGGGTTTTAGTAAGGACTTTTTGTTCATGAGGGTTGATCCATGTGGCAAGAGACCATTGTTTCCCTTCTCATCAAAACCAACCTCGTCATACTGGCCTTTGTTCTAGTATCCACACTTATATACTGGCTGGAAATGCGCTTGGCTTTAGTGTGTTACTAGTTGGGTCATTCCCTTGGGAGATTACTTTTTACCACAAGGTAAGCCCTCTAAGATAAACAAAAGCAAGCAAGTATACCCATATTTTGATCAATCTTTATTCCACATGAATAAAGAGAGAACACATGCGATATACTCAACTCACACTCGCACAAAAAAGTGAATGGGTCTAGCTTTTTGGTCACCCAGTTAAGGGGAGAGCATATGCCTACCATCCATCAAGCACAAAAGACATGGGGTTCATTAACCCTTTAATTAAGCTATGTTCCTAACTTAACCAAAAGGAAACATGATGTTTGTTAACCTTTTAATTAAGTTATGTTCATGTCTTAACCAAAAGGAAACCAAGTAAATCACTTCTAGCCCCTGCAATATGTCAATAGTTTGATAAAAATGTCTTTGACAAGTGTTTTTGGGAAACTTTCAAAACAAAAACACAAAGTATTAGCCTTTGGAAACTACAAAAGGTGCCAAAATAGAGACAAAAGGCACCAAAACAAAGACAAAAGGTGTCAAAATAGAGATAGAGTAGCCCATAATTGTGCAAAAGGCACCACAAAATGAGAAAAAGGTGCCAAAACAGAGACCAAAGGTGCTAGAATAGGTGCAAAAGGCACCAAAACAAGTGTAAAAGGCTCAAAGAGGCTCCAAAACGGGTGCAAGAGGCTCCAAAAGGCACACATTTGAACCTGTAAACATAAATTTTCAAGCACGTTAGTAATAAATGGGGCAAGGCCCCATGGTGGGTGTCATTTTGTGTGTGTGTGAAATGTGCAAAGTTAGCATCAACACAAACCTTAATAAAATGATTTACATTAAAGATTCAAAGCAAAGTAAACTATTCTAAATTACATCTTAACGAATCTTTCAAAAATGTCTCATTGTCCTCTATTCTTAAGGATTTATTAAATCGTTTGGCCCGCAGATTTCTATGAGCATAATGATTGTTAAAATTACTACTTAGGAAATGAGATAACATTCAACATGCAAGCCAATCTAATGCCTACATGAAACTATATGCAAACAATGGTGATGAAAGCTATGATGATGTTGATGATAAATGAACAAGTGGAGGTGGATACTATGGCAGTGATCTATATGATTCTATGCATGATTCTACATATTCTCAAATGCAAACTTAAAATGAACTAATCTAAAATACAACTATGATGCAAGATTTAAAGCTAAGATGTAAATGCCAAGAAAAACATGATATAAAAACTAGCTATAAGACTCCAAGAATGCTCCAAGCTCCAATGATAAACCTACATGATAACTTTACTTCAAATGTGGATGCCAAATACAATACCCAAGGGTTGTATTTATAGCCTTCTTCAAGCATATAGTGAGGTGGCAATAATCAACGGTCCAAATTCGAGCAAGAATGATGGATGGTGAAGATGAAGAGGATCAGGATGTTGTCCCCATGACTAAAGACAACATTCCATTTGGATGGGAGAATCTCTTGACCAATAGGTAACTTTCCATTTGGATGAGAGATTCAAGTGTGAGAAGAGAAGACTACATTCTTCTAAAATTGGTGGAAGCGTGGGAGGAATAAATCATGTGCTCCAAAATTGGTGGAAGTGTGGGAGGAATGAGCCATGTGTTTTTTAAAATGAGTTGAAGATAATTCTAATTAAAAATTAGAGTTATTTATTTTCATGTGACCTTGGTGAGGTGGCACAAAAAGTTGTAGACATGTGCTTTAATTCCTAATCGAGATTAGTGAAGATTAATTAAATAAAACAAGTTTAGGGAACCTTGTTTTTTTAATTAATTTAGAAGAATATGTTTTAGATTTGGAGAATTTAGAAAATGAACAATATAAATAAATTGAGAATTTATTTATACGTAGTTGAAATATTAATTAAATAGCTAGTATTTAATTAATTAAAGGTGATGACCAATTTTAGGTGTATACAACTATTCCATTTGAATAGATGCCTATCCCAGATGGATAGATGAACTCATGTTTCATATGAACAAATGCCTAAGTTGAATGGTCAGATGCACATTCCGGATGGACACACCTGAGTATGCAATTGAACAAATATACATAATAAACCATATCAATAGAAAATTTAGTGAAATTTGATTATTATTACATGTTTCCTATGGGTGATTGAATGTTTTTATGAATGATAATTCTTGTGTATAATCTATATAAATGATTAGACATTGAAAAAAAAATCAGGTTTAGTGCAATGGTATATTCTCTTGATAAGCATAATTTTTGGACAAGGGTTTTCTTTCAACCTTATATGCGCTATTTGAAGCATTTATGTTATGGATTACTTTGAGAAGTTAAGACATTAGACTTGAAATTTACCATTTTATATTAATTTGACATTGAGCTCGAAACACATTTTGTATAGCTTATTAATGTGAGAGATACTTTTAAAGGAATAAATATATATTCAATGTGGCATTGTCTCCAAAATATGAAATGATTATGTCAGGGTAATTTAATTACCACAAATCTTGGTAATTATTTCCTTCTTTGCATTCATGGAAGGTATCTAATAAGTTTTACAAAGTAATAAAATTGTGAGGGAAGTACTTAATATATGAAAGAATAAGTTGAATTTGATATTGAGAAAGTTATTAAGATATAATGAAACTAAATAAGATATGCATAAATTTTGGAGATTGAAGGTATGTCATTACTTGTAGATAATGTTTAACGAGTATTGAGTTTGCATGCATAAATTGAAATGATAGTCTCTTTCTATTTTGATCTTGTTAAGAAAAATTGTATAAAAGATGGAATGAGCTAAATCATGACAATTTGATATTTACATAAGCCACAGATGGTGATTATATTGGATGAAATTTTACTTCCATATAAATTAACTAACCTTAAATGGAGAAATATGATACTTGATCAGGGAAAAGAAGGAAAAACTATGGGTCAAAGGTTTTTCGGTAATAAAGGATGAGAAGCAAGATAAGAAGAAGATGAATTTTGGAAAATACAAATGTATCAATCATTAGATCAATAGGTATGTATCATTGAGCCACAAAAATGTGTAATAAGTGAATTGTGATAGAGGGAACTAATAACATCATTTTAATTGATTCATATGATTCTGATCTATGGTCTTCAAATTAAATTTTGTTACTTAGTATCTTATTTTGTTATGTTAACCAAGTAATTCATGAACCACGAATTAAAATTATGTTGATAACAATGTGAAGAAAACCTTAGAATGAAAGAAAAACATTCATATATATAGTGAGGAGGAGTATTATGTATTCTTCCTATCTTGAATGCCTTACACATGTAATTTCTTCTTCTATTTTATAGTGTGTGGGAATACAAATTTCAAGATATTGTGTTATTTATAACAAGTCAATATTTGTAAAGATTACTTGACCATATCTTCTTTTATTATAATATTTGAACTTGAATACTATGGAAAGAAGGTTGTTGTTGTGATTCAATTGTCAAGTATAGATAATAATAATCCTTCCAATTGTAACAATGGAAAATTTAGATTGATCGCAAATTTTTAATTACTTATAAGATAATCATCTATGATTGCTATTGTATTAACTCCATGGAAGTGTTTATTGTTCGAACAACATAAGGACCATACTCACTTGTAACTTTTGAATCATGTGTCCATCGAGACGATGCACAAATTAATGGGGGAAGGATTTCACAACCTTCCTTAAATCTAAATTCATGTTACTCCATTATTGGAATTAATATAGAAAATTTCAATAACATTGATAGTAATTAATAAATCAAATAATTTGATAATCTTGAAGTGGGAATATTATGATGCATAAATAATTGAAGTATGAGAGTCACACTTGTCAAGAATATTAAAATGATAATAGGAGATACATTTTTTTAGAATGTCATAATTATGCATGTTACTTAGAAAAGAGGGGCATCGTCAAGATAGTGTTTGGTAAAATATGATGATAAATTCCTCTAATATATGTTAAACTATCAAATGTATTTACATTCAAAGGTTTTCATATCTTCTAATGATTATTCCGTGAAATCGGTTTTCTTTAAAAGCATTCTATGAACTAATTATGTTCCACATTCTGCATGCAAAGAAAAGAAAATGCATTCTTGACAAACTGGACTGTTATGAAACATTTTCTATGGGTTTCTCTGGAGGGGGGAAACCAAGCAGGAAGAAAGAAAGTAAAAAGGACATCACAACGGAAATAAACACATGGTATGCTCATTAATGGAAGTTCCTTTTTCAGGTTTGAAACGTCTGGAGTCTTGGAGGTCTTAGCATTGAAGCTGCATGAATTGGAGTCTACTCAACCTTCAGTGATAGGAAAAGCAAAAAGAAGAGATTTCGAATGAAGAAGGCAAGAGGACGTCGAAGGTCTCAAAGAGGAAGTGGAGAGGGATGGTAGTGAAGAAGAAGCAAAGAGACTGTGGAGGAGGCATTTCCAGGTATTCATCAATCTGCTAGTTTAATTTCATACTGAATCTTAGTAAATAATTATATTCCCTGATCACCACCATATTCCTTTCAAGATCTAGATATATTAGTATGCATACTTACAGGATATAATGGCTAGGCTCTTCATCTTAGTTGTACGAATCTGTTTGATCTTTTCTTAAAACTATTGTTGAATTTATATATCATCTCCTCAACAGTCCGTTCTATTCTACACATATGTGTCCTTATTCTTTCACTTCAACAAATTTCTGTGTTGGGATAACCTATTTATGTCTCGGTGTTTCCCTCTTCATAGCTAAAGTTTTACCCACAAACTTCTCTTATATATATTTCCATCTTGCAGTGCTATATTGATTCATGCATGTTCGATCTTTTTTAAAAATCCATGGGATTTAATATTGGCGTAAGAGGTCGAGTGTGCAATTGTATTCTTTCTTTCCTTTTTTTGTTCATCTTGGACAAAGTTGCTAAAATCATATCTTCAAGAAGTTATTTTAGAAACCCTTAGTTAAGTTCCTAAAGTTGTATCTCAAGCATTTATTTGATTTTGTTCATCTTTTAGTCAAAATTTATATCATTATTTTATTTAAACTAGTGCTCTCACCTTCATATACATTTCCTTCATTTATCTTCTATCCTATACCATCTTGTTTCTTGTCAAGAGCATTGCTTGCTCTCAGCTTATCACTAGGAATAATCTCATGTGCAAAATAGCTGATACCTTAGAGGTCATTTGTTGGTTAGATAATATAACCTTGGAAAGCTGGATATTTTGTTATGTTACATGCAGCCATACCCAAGATGCCAAAGTCTCAGACCTGTAGCCGAGGGCAGACTTCTAGACATTACGATTCAAGCGGTGGTCACAATACATTTTCAATGCCCATCAATTCAAAAGTATTATATTATTCCTTTTTAATTTAATAGCAACACATCTGTTGGTCTAAGTTAATCCCAATTTGATTAACACTATAACATTTTTGTAAGTTGGAGCATTCATACTTTATTCTTTACTATAGAGAATTGTTGCATACATATCCATGCTAAAATGGTAATACTCATCCTATATTTATTTTCTATCTATACTAAATTTTATGGATCTAACATGTGCTTTTAGTTAAGTTTAAAACATTGAATAACCGAATTTTGTTTAAAGACCACTGAGTAGTATAGCAAGATTTTCCCACCAAGTATGAAGAATGATTCACTAGTAAGTTTTTGCTCAAGTGTGTTACCAATGGAGAACGTAATATTCTCACAAGACGGAAGGAGGAGAACAGGTGTTCCGGAGAGAAAGAGAATAGAGAAGAGATCACCATCAGAGTATAACGTTCTGCATTGAACTTATAGATCATTATTTCAATGGCGAGGACCTGAATATATTATCGGGGTGGATCTAAGGATGAGAGGAAATGAAATGGAGGAAAAAGGTGAAGTTGTTGAGCACGTCAGACTCTTTGTGGAAGGATTCTTGAATCGGTAAGTCTTATACTATGTCAATCCCTTGTATCGTATTTCTGAAAACTTAAGGTGAATATTAATGTCTTCCTATCATTGTTATGTTATAGTTACAATCTATTACGGAATGCACTGTCTGTCTAGGAATATTGTTGGAAATAGATCCCAACTAAAGTGGGAAAAGATGAAAACATGCAGATGAAAGAGAAAAGGAGACAAAACAAGGAGGAAAAATATATTTTTTATTTCATTCAAACACAAAAAATATTACATTCAAAAGTTTACATACAAAAAACAGAGCTAAGGCTCTGTATTTCCTTCATACACCAAACTGCCTAGATTCTGGCATAATTGAGCTTTCTATGTGCTGCTCTGTGTTGCAGCTGCAAATATTTTGGAGCACTAGACCTCTGCACTCTATGCAATATCTTCTACTGCTGCAAGTTCTTCTTCTCCTTCTTCTATTCTATTCTACTGAACATTCCTCCTTGTCCTTTTTTTTCTTTCTGTCTGTTGACTTCTCTTTCTATTCTTCCTTTTTGTCTTTCTTACATTTTTCCAAAAACTGACGCTTAATTTCAAATTCAACCACCAAAATTTAATTCACTGCCAGAAACATTAACTGGCCAGTGTGGATGTCAGACACAACAAAGGGGGGTGGAAGATCCCAATAGATCTCTTCTGACATAACATTTAATGCATTTGAACGTTGTTGCTCAAGATTACAAATTCCAACACTCCCCCTTAATCTTGAGCCTTTTTTTTTTTCATCACCATTCAAAATTTTTGGATCAAAATTATAGGAGCAAACCTATTTGCACCTACTCTGTGTTCTGAAGTTGTCTTGCCTAGACCTGTTCAAAGTTTTGGCACATTTATGAGTTTCCAGAATTGAAATTTTAGGGCTTTTTGTCATCCCAAGCCTATCCCTTAGGTGTTCAAAACAATCTCTTCTTAATGGTTTGGTAAAAATGTCTATAATTAGCTGTTGCTTAGACCTACAAAATTTCATTTTAATTTCATCATTCTCAACTAATTCTCTTATGAAATGATACCTGATTTTGATGTGCTTGCTTCTTCCATGAAAAATGAGATTCTTCATCAAAGAAATTGATGAAACATTGTCACAAAATATAGTTGTTCAATCCTTTTTTTCTTCCTTCAAATCTTCTAAGAGCCTCCTCAGCCAAACGACTTGACATGCTGTTGCATTTGCTACTATGTATTTAGCCTCAGTTGTAGATAGAGAGACTATGGGTTGTTTCTTGGAAGACCATGAAATGACTCTCAAACCTAAGTGAAACACATATCCAGAAGTGTTCTTCTTGTCATCTACACTTCCTTCCCAATCACTATCTAGGTACCCAACCAACTAAAAATGATTTGTTGCACTATAAAAAATACCATACCCTTTGGTTCCATTCGCATACCTTGGGATTCTTTTACCTACTTGCCAATGTGACTCTTTTGGAGTCTTCATAAATCCAAAAATTAGACTTACCACGTACATCAAATCAGGTCATGTTGCTATCAAATACATGAGGCTTCCAACCATTCTCTTGTAGAGGGTTAGGTTATATCACAATTGTTGTCCTCTTTGCTTAATTTAAGACTTGTAGCTATTGGGGTTGGGGTTGGTTTACTGTCCAGCATTCTAAATCTCTTCAAAATATCTGTTGCATACTTTGCTTAAGAGATAAATATACCATCATGCATTTGTTTTACTTCTATGCCTATAAAATACCTCAAGAGACCTAATTATATCATTTCAAATTCTCTTTTCATGGCCTCTTTAAAATCAGCAATGAGGAAATCATCATCCCCAGTGAAAAATAAATTATCAACATACAAGACAACAATTAAAATCTTACCATTAGCTATCTTGATGTAAAGAGTGGGCTCACCATTACTTTTTCTAAAGCTATTGCTCAACAAATATGAGTCAATCCTATTTTACCATGCCTGTGGTGCTTGCTTCAGCCCATAAAGAGATTTCTTCAGCTTGTATACCTTGTTTTCATGACCTGAAACTTCATAACCAAGTGGTTGCTCCACATATACTTCCTCTTTCAATACTCCATTTAAGAAGGCAGACTTCATGTCCATTTGATACACCTTCCACTTGTGTTGGGCTACAATTGCTATGACTACCCGAATGGTTTCCATCCTTGCAACTGTAGTATATGTCTCATCATAATCTCTCCCAAACTGTTATTTGTACCCCTTGACAACTAATCTTGCCTTATGCCTCTTTATTCTTCTATTGACATTGCTCTTGGTCTTATAGACCCACTTAACTCCAATGACTGATTTTCCTTTAGGTAAATCAGTGAGCTCCCATGTCTTGTTTGTCTCTATTGCATCTATTTCCTCATCCATAGCTTCACACCATTTCTTTTCTTTCACAGCATCCTCAAAATAAATTGGATCACTATGAGAAAATAATACAAAATTCATGCTTTCATCAAACTCTTCATCATACCTTTCATTTTGATAGATCTCCCTTAGACTCTTGGTCTTTCTTGGCATCAATGATGTGGGCCTAGGGTCAGAATTTCCAAAGCTGCTAGACTAATGAAG
>VDFB02040610.1:0-20393 GCA_007258455.2 Sequoia sempervirens | reverse complement strand
AGAGGCCAATGTAGAGGCTTCCAAGGCACATGTTTTACTCGTGGACAGTCATGCCATAGATTTTATGAATGATCTTAACACAAACTAGAAGGATCAAGGAAGACATGGGCTGCAAGTGCAAACATAGTCAAAGGAGATATCGAGTCTATATGGTTTGTTAGTCAACTGGATGAACTTAAGAGAGGAGAATAACTTATGATGAAGAGGACATTGTTGAAACTATCCAAAAGAGAAGATGAATCTATCCAATGCAATTTTTTGTTTAAAACAATATGTAAGTTAGGTTGGAAAATGTTGCAAGGTCATAATAGATAGTAGCAATGTTGACAATTTGGTTTCAGTTGAAATGGTGGATAAGTTGGGGTTAAAAATGATAGCTCACCCTAACCCTTACAAGGGGTCATGGTTACAAAAAGGGCACCAAGTCTTGGTTGATCAACAATGCCTAGTGAATTTTTGAATAGGCACTTATGAAGATGAGGTGTGGTGTGATATTATGCCTATGGACGTATGTTACTTACTCTTAGGAAAACCATAGTAGTTTGATAGGAAGGAAATCTGGAAGAGAAAATACTTACACTTTGGATAAAAATGGAAGAAAGAATACTCTTACACCATTGGTAACTAAAGGAGAAAGGGTGGAAAGTGGTCCAAGAACACTACTAATGACAAGAAAGTAATTCTTGAAAGACATTAAGTGGGAAATGTATGTTTTGCAATGGTTCCTAAGGAGCTACAAGTAGATGCAAGAACAAAAAAAAGTGACATGCCTTTAGAAGAAAAGAGATTGCTGGAAGAATATGAGGAAATTGTGTCCAAGGAATTACCAAAAGGACTATCACTTGTGAGGAGCATTAGCTATCATATTGATTTGATTCCAGGGGCAAGTTTACACCTACAAAAAATGAAGAGGTAAATAAACAAGTGCAACAAATATTGGAAAGAGGACTAATTAGAGAAATCCTTATCCCATGTGCAGTACTAGCTATGTTAGCACCAAAGAAGGATGGTGAATGGAGGATGTGCAAGGAGTCAAGAGCCATCAAAAAAATAAAAATCAACTATCATTTTCCTTTACCAAGAATGGATGATCTCATGGACTATTTTGGAAAGGCTAGCTATTTTACAAAAAAATGATTTAAAGATTGGATATCACCAAATTAGGATAAGAGAGGGTGATGAGTGGATGTCTGCTTTTAAGACTAAGGAGGAGTTGTATGAGTGGTTGGTAATGCCCTTTGGATTAACAAATGTACCCATCACGTTTATGCGGTTAATGAATGAAGTGTTGAAACCATTTTTAGGAAAGTTTTTGATTGTTTACCTTGATGACATTTTAATTTTTAGCAATAGAAAAGAGGAACATTTATTGCATATTAGACAAGTCTTACAAAGTCTCAAGGAGGAAAGGTTATTGGTGAATTTGAAAAAGTGGAGTTTTATGAAGGAGAAATTGATTTATTTGGGATATGATATCTCATCACAAAGGTTGTAAATGGATCCAAAAAGGTGCATGCTACAATTGACTAACCAACACCTAGGTATGTATGTGAGGTTTGAAGTTTCCATGGCTTAACTAGTTTCTATCATAAGTTTATTCAAAACTTTAATGAGATAGGTGCACCCATAACCGAAACTATAAGGGGATACAAAGAGTTTAAGTGGACAACAACTCAACAAATATTTTTTTTGAGATTTTGAAGGTCATCAAGGAACCTTTATTTGTTGAGAAAATGTGTCTCAACCTTCCAATTACATAAGTTACTGTTGATACATAAGGTATTGTTCATTCGACAACAACGGCAGGTGTGGTGGGTCTCCCCCCATGAGGGGTCTGGGGGGATCATCCCCCCAGTTGGGGTCCAGAGGCAATGCACCTTGTTGAGGGCTCGAGGGGGCAACACCCTTGAAAGAAAAAAATATTTATATTTTATTATTGTAAATCTCAATCGTTCATCATTATGTCTCATATCTGACAACTGATATTTTATTAGCTTGAATTTCCCTAGAAGGAAACCCTATTTGATAAGAGCATTGTATACGCTATGTATTGTGATGTATTCTAAGAGTCCGACAGCAATTCTCGTGTTGCCTCCTAGATCTTTGGTTGGTGATACTCTTAGAGAAGCTTGCCTGCAAGTATATTGTAATCTTTTGTGGATTTCAATAATATTAGCAACTTTTGGAGGTGGGGTTTTATCCTAAAAGGGTTTTCCTATCGCAAATCACCGGTTGTGGTGCATGCATGATATTTGTGTTTATTTCTATTTAAGTTTCTATAAATTTAAAGATATAAAAAATTTCATTATTCTCCTCTCAAGATGCTGGAAGGTTTCACCTTAGCTTCCTCGTATGGTATCGAGTCCTACCTTTGGTTTCAAATTTTGTGCTGCTGGGTTTTGAACTAACTGGATTTGAGTGGGAGCTTCAGTAGAAAACACTTTGTAATCTTGTTGCTAGAATTTTAGATGGAAAGTTCATCACGGAGAATAGAGGTGCTTAAATTTTCTCGAAATACTTTAGAATGAAGCCGAAGATGGAGGATTTGTTGGATAGATTGAGGACCGCATGTTCTTGATGAAAATGCCTTCAAAGCTTCCGCGATCCTACCTGCTTCAATATGATGTTATGGACCATAAAACCAAGGGTCTAATTAGATTGTGCTTGGAAGACTCTATTTTAATTAATGTCCATGAGGAGACCTCTGCACAAAAACTATGGAAGAATCTTGGTGAGATGTATCAAGCCAAATCTTTAGCGAACAATATTTTCTTGAGGAAGAAGCTGTATTCCTTGAGAATGGAAGAAAGTGGATGAATCACATACCACGGGAAGCTTAATATTTTAAGTGCTCATTTGGCATCATTTGCGTCAAAATGATCTTTTGAGGAAGATGTTCGTCGATCCGCTTTGTTCTTTGCCTGATTCATGGGATTCTCTTGTTATGGCTGTTGGGAGTACTTCTATTATATTAAAGACTGAAGATGTGGTAGGTTCTTTGATTTCTGAAGAGATGAGGAGGAAGGTATCCATTAGTGCCAAGGAGGCTCTAAGTTTTTGTGGAAGACCTAAGGAAAAAGGAAAGAAGAATGAGAAGCTGCATTGCAACCAAGTCCCAGGGAGATTCCAAGCCTCGAAAGTCCAAAGCTATTTCGGTTGAACTGCTGTAAGCTTGGACACGCTCAGAAGGGACTACATAGAAGAAAAAGAAGAAATTTCATCTAATTCCGAACCGAGAAGGAAGATGGTGACACATCTGATTGCAACTTTGGCAACTCGTGCGCGTACAATGCATTTTGTTAATTGACTCAGGTGCATATTTCCATATGACCTTTAATAGAGATTGGTTTTTTAAATATTAAGAATTTGATGGAGGTAAGGTGTACTTGGGTGATGATTCTCATTTAGACATTATTGGTCGTGGTAAAGTTAAAATCAGTTCTTGATGGTAGAATAAAGAGGATTGATGGTGTGTTGTGTATCCCTAGTTTAACATGAAATTTTTTATATGTGAGAAAACTAATAGATGCAAACGTGCATGTAGTATTTTTTGATGCAGGATCTACAAGATGGTCAAAGGTGCTATGGTGATTGCTAGAGGTGTCAGATATGACACATTGTATAAGCTTGATGCATGCACTATTGAGTGTAATAGTACTTCTATGAAAAGCAAGTATGTGGCCACTCTTGCTCTTTCTTTTGAATAAAAGTTACCTGCAGAGAAAACTATGTTATGGCACCATAGACTTGGCCACATTGGAGAAAAGGGTCTAAAGACCTTAAAAAATAAAAAAACTTGTTGAAGCTTGTTATCAGATTGCAAACTTGAATTTGATTTTTGTGAGCATTACATTAATGGAAAACAAAACCACGTGTTTAGTTTTACTCAAGTTCTCATAAATATTGTGGTGTATTGGATCTTATTCATTATGATGTCTTTGGTCCTGTAGATATTCCTTCAATTGGTAAATTCACATATTATGTTTCATTTATTGATGATTATAGTAGAAGGACATGGGTATACTTTCTAAAGAGTAAATATGAAGTTTTCAATCAATTTAAATAATTTAAAGCAATGGTTGAGTTGTAGATTGGAAAGAAAATAAAATGTTTGAGGACTAATAATGGAGGTGAATTTTGCTTTAATGATTTTGATAGATTATGTAAAGATTGTGGTATTCATAGATAAAAGACAACTTCGTATTCTCCACAATAGAATGGAGTTACAAAAAGAATGAACAGGACGCTAATGGAGAAGGCTAGGAGTATGTTAAGTGGTGTTGGTCTAGAACAAACGTTTTGGACTGAAGTTGTTACCACTTCTTGTTACTTGATTAATAGGTCTCCTACATCAACTCTTGTTAAGAAGACACCTATAGAGGCATGGTCAGGTCACAATCCTTTATTAATACATCTTAGAGTTTTTGGTCGCAAGGCATATGCACATGTGCGAAAGGAAAATCAAACAAAGTTGGAGAACAAGGTTGTGAAATGTATCTTCATCAGATACAATTATGGTCTGAAAGAATACAAGCTTTGGGATACTGTTATACAAAAGATAATACATAGTAGAAGTGTTATTTTTAGAGAAACTAAGCCTTCTTATGTTACATTGCAGTCAAAACAAAGTAAACAAGATGTGATTCAATTTCCTTTTACACCTAAGAAAGTTGAATCAAGGCCATGGATAGACAAGAAGTTGAGGAGAGCTCATCTAGCTCTGAATCTCTAGAAGAGGAGGAAGAAACTCCAACTCAGCTTGTTCGTAGGTCTACAAGGCATAGACAACCACCTGAAAGGTATTCACCCAATGATTGGAAATGTATTTTTGCTTTGAATACTAACATGGATGAACCCACATCGGTAGAAGAGGCATTAGGTAGGAATGATGATGAATCATGGAAGATTGTTATGGATGAAGAAATAGAAGCTTTGAAAAAGAATGATACATGGGATTTTGTACCATTGCTTGCAGGAAGAAAACCTATTGGTTCAGATGGAAGTATTGAGAAGTACAAAGAAAGGTTGGTTGCAAAAGGTTACTCTCAAGTTGAGGGTGTTGATTATGGTGAGATATTTTCTCCTGTTGCAAAAATGACATCCATTAGATTTTTGCTTTCTATTGTTGCTGCTTATGATTTAGAGGTTGAGCAAATGGATGTGAAATTGTTTTCCTTCATGGTGACTTGGAGGAGGATATTTATATGGCACAACCAGAGCACTACATGGTGAAAGGTAAAAGTAAATTGGTTTACAAATTGAAGAAAGCTTTGTATGGCTTAAAATAGAGTCCTAGGACCAAAAATTTGATACATATGTGTTGAATCTGGGATTTGAGTGTTCTAAATTAGATCATTGTGTTTATTATAAAACTGATGGTGATTGTTTCTTGTTTATTGCATTATATGTTAATGATATATGTTATTTATTAGTAGAGGGAAATTTATGATTTCAGAACTAAAATCTCAACTTGCTACTAAATTTGAAATGAAAGATATTGGTGCAGCTAAACACATTCTTGGGATGGAAATTAAAAGAGATAGAGTGAATAGATTTAGTTATGGCTTGGCCAAAGTAAGTATGTCAATTCAATTTTACAAAGATTTGATATGCATAATTGTAGACCATTGTGTGTTCCTGTTTCAGCTGGAACAAAGTTATCTATTTCAGATTGTCTAACATCCTCATCAGAGATGGAAGACATGAGTAGAGCGCCTTACTAGAGTGCAGTTGGAAGTTTGATGTATGTTATGGTTTGTACTAGACCAGACATTTCCCAAGCAGTAGGAGTTCTTTCCAGATATATGTATAATCCTGGTAGAGTTCATTGGGATGTCGTTAAAAGTGTTTTCAGGTATTTGTGTGGTACCTCAGATTATTCCTTGTGTTATCATAGTAATATGACTGAAGACAAGATTTCCCTCAATATTCATGGTTATGTGGATTCAGATTGGGTAGGTGCTATTGATAGTAGAAGATCCACCAATACTTATGTGTTTACTCTATTTGGTGGTGTGATTAGTTGGCTGAGTAAGCGAGAGGATGTGGTTGCTTTGTTCACTACTGAAGTAGAGTATATGGCAGCTACTCATGCTTGTAAAGATGTCATTTGGCTTAAGAGACTGTGTTCAAATATTGGAATAAAACAAGGTGCAGTGACAATTTATTGCGACAGTCAGAGTGCGATATGTCTAGCCAGGAACTCGACATTTCATGTTAGGACCAATAAAATTGATGTACAATATCATTTTGTTATAGATATGGTCGGAGATGGAAGGGTGAAGTTGGTTAAGGTAGGGACTTTGATGAATGTTGCCAATTCTTTAACTAAACCTGTGAGCATAGAGAAGTTTAGATGGTGTTCAATGACTATGGGCCTTTCAGCCCCTAGCAACTAAGAGATGATGTTTATACACCCTCTCATTGTATTTGCAAGGTGTTTGACAGGTGGGAGATTTGTTGAGAAAATGTGTCTCAACCCTACAAATACATAAGTTATTGTTGATACAAAAGGTACTATTCATCCGACGATGACGAGGGGTCTCCCCCGCGAGGTGTACAGGGGGGTCATCCCCTTGGCTGGGGTCCAAGGGTAGTGCGCCCTGGTGGGGGCTTGGGGGGGCAACGCCCTAGAAAGGAAAATTTAATTTATAGTTTATTATTGTAAAGTTTGACCATTCATCAATATGTCTCATATTTGACAACCAATATTTTATCAACTTGATTTGCCCTAGAAGGCAACCCTATTTTATGAGGGAATTGTATTACGACTGTGTATTGTGATGTACTTTGAGAGTCTGATAGCGGTCATGTTGCCTTTGGATCTCTAGTTGGTGATACTCTTGTGAGAAACTTTCTCTATAAGTATAATGTAATTTTTGTGATTTCTTAATAATATATTGGGCGACTTTCAAAGTGTGGGGTTTTTCTCCCGAAAGGGTTTTTCCCACATAAATCACTGTGTTGTGGTATGCATGATATTTGTGTTTATTTCTATTTAAGTTTCTATAACTGTTAAAGATCTGTAATATTTTTGCATTATTCTCCTCTCAAGATTAGTGTAAGAAGTTGTTCTGCTACCTTAGTTTGCTTACAATGTTGCATTGCCTGATTTTGTAAAGGTGTTTCAAGTGGATTGCGATGCAAGTGGGACAACCCTAGGAGAGGTTATTAGTCAAGAGGGTAGACCTATTGCATATTTTAGTGAAAAGCTTAATGATGCCAACAAGAGTTATTCAATTTATGATCAATAGTTTTATGCCATTATGCAAGCTTTAAAGAAGTGGTGTCATTATTTGCTTCCAAAGGAGTTTATTCTCTACATGAATCATCATGCTTTGTAATTTATCAATAGTCAAACTAAGCTTAACTAGTGACACATGAAGTGGGTAGAATTCCTACAAGAATATACTTTTGTCCACAAGCATAGAAGTGGAAGCTCAAAAAAAGTAGCGGATGCAATGAATAGGAGAGTAGCACTATTGACTGAAATGAGAGTTGAAGTGGTTGGGTTTGATGCCATGAAAGAGTTATACAATGATGATATGGATTTTAAGGATGCATGGACAACATGTATGGAACCTACTAGTGTGGATAAGACACTGTGGATGGACTACTTTATATAAGATGTATTTCTATTCAAAGGACACCAACTTTGCATACCTCAAGGATCAATGAGGAAAAATTTAATAAGAGAAAAACATTGTGGTGGTTTAGCTGGACATTTTAGAGCTGATAAAATAATGGCACAACATAGTGAAATATTATTTTAGTCAAGAATGAAGGTAGAAATCAGAAAATTTGTACAAGGATGTCAAGTTTGTCAATAAGCCAAGGGAGTGAAATATACAAGGCTATATCAACCATCACCCATAGTCACGAGAAGATGTAAGCATGGATTTTGTGCTTGGACTACCAAGAACACAATAAGGTAAGGATTCTATTTTATGGTTACTAGATGATGAAATACTTGTAGCAAATTTATTCTTCATGGAGGTTGTTAGATTACACAATTTACCAAGAAGTATAGTTTCAGATCGTGACACTAAGTTTGTAGGATATTTTTGGAGGACACTTTGGAAGAAATTAGGGATTGATTTAAAGTTTAGCTTTGCATATCACCCTCTTGAATGGATGGAAAAAATGAAGTTGTTAATCGGAGCTTAGGGAATTTACTAAGATGTTTAGTTGGTGATAAGCCTAAGCAATGGGATTTCATATTGCCTCAAGCTAAGTTTGCATTCAATGACTCAGTTAACAAAAGTATAGGTAAGATTCCATTTCAAATTGTTTATGGATACAACCCTAGAGGTATTTCATAACTAAGGGAGCTTCCAAGTACTAAGAGATATAAGAGAAGTGTTGAAGGAGATAAATTTTTGAAACATATGCAAGATTTACACAAACAAATAAGAGAAAAACTCAGTTGGAGTAGTCGATAGTATAAAAAGAAGGTTGATTTGAAGAGGAGAGAATAATTTTGAAGTGGGAGATATGGTATTAACACATCTATGAAAGGAAATATTTCCTAGCCATACCTACAACAAGCTCAAGCAAAAGAAGATTGGACCATGCAAGATCATCAATCTAAGTTTTCACCAAGTGCTTGCAAATTGGAGCTACCTAAAGTTTTGGAAATCTCACCAATTTTCAATGTTTCAGATTTGCATACTTATTATGAGGGAGAGACATGACAACAACGAGGAGAAAACATTGATTGAAAAGTGGACAGAGCAACTACCCAAGCGAGAACAAGAGGAGATTGAAGGTATTTTGGATTCTAGAGTGATTAGAAAGACAAGGGGCAAGGAGTATAGTGAGTATTTAGTGAAATGGAAGAGTAGACCAGTGGAAGATGCAACGTGGATAAGCCCAACAGAGTTGGAATAATCCCAGTTCACATATGATGATAGAGTTATTGACCTGCAATAACAAGATCATTAACCCGCAACAATACAAAGTTTTACACAGTGAGAAGGGGCTCACAATTTTTCTAGCCCAAAAGTTTGATGTAGGGGCACCACATTTTAAAAAAAACTTTTTTTATCTTTTCTTCAACCCGCCACTATGTCTAAGCTGTTGGAATTTTAAATTTATTTTGTTGTTTTGGTGGGTAGTCAATATCTACCCGTGAGCTTATTTAATGAGCAACAAAACAAGGGAAATGAATGAGCACAAACTTAAGCAAGAATTTTAAACCAAGAAGGGAGCAATTGTTGCATTAATGACTAATTTTTGAATGGTGCTTTAAAATTTAGGTGGGATTTTTGGGAAGAAGCTTCTAGATTTTGTAGTTCTAGGGAAGAAGAACTGAGTAGAAAAGAAGAGAACAACAAAGGGCAAAAAGAGAAGAAAAATGTAGGAAGTAGCAAAAGGAGTAGTAGAGAGCCATAGAGGACAACAGAGGGAATGTTTGGAAGATAGACATAGGAACACATAGTAGACAAGGAGACAAAAGAGGAGAACAAAGGGTTCCCAAACTTATTCTAGAAACTACAATAATTGTAAATGATTGTATTTGTAAATTCAATGAAATAGAATATTAATTGTTCCATAAGTTATCAACTTCTAAATTTGTGTGTGTGTTGTGCTTGATAATTGTGATGAGATTGGTGCTCAGAGTGGGTTATTTTGTGAGTGGAGTTTTGAGTATTTTATGATTTGGGAAATTGCGTTCTATCACCTACAACAATAGCTTCTATTACCTGCAACAACTATTTTGTTTTGGACAACATAGTTATTTATCCTACAATTTATTCTATGCCCCTTAAATCTTTTACTTAACCTATAGTTAGTGTTTAAACCTCTTTAGAGGTTCTATGACTTGATTATAACAACACAACCTCTTCTTTTCCACCTGCTAGTTCTCCTTTGAGTGGGTTTGTGGGTGCCTACAAGGAGGTGGGTGCCATCATAGTGGCTCACAAGAACCCATCTCTCATGATAATGAATGGTCTACTTAGAAATAATTGCATCTAGGTGATGCTCACAGGGGGGAAGCATTGGGCCTTCTTGGGATGTTACCCATCCCAATACTACTCCAACTCAAGTGTGCTTAACCATGGAGTTTTCCCAAAGGTTAAGTCTAGTTACTTTGCAACCTCATTAGCAAAACCTTCAACAAGTGTTGTGCCTTATGAACCATTCATTATAGAGCCCCTTTAGCTCATTAATTGATAAGTAGGAGGTATTTTCCATAGTGTGTCAAATTATGATATTGCTATTAGGATTCAATTGTGCAGTTTTTCAAGTCAAACTCATTAACCCATGTTCCATGAGTAATGACTCACAAGAACCCATCTCTCATGATAATGAATGATCCACTTAACACTTATTGCATCTAGGAATGGGTTCACCCTTGTGAACATAATTTGACATGGGTGACCTCCCATGAAGACCTAATGCTTTACAGAGGTGTTGTCAAGCTTCAGAATTCCTCACTCCCCAATTATGTTTATATTGTATTATGAACTTTGTATTATAAATTGGCTATGAGGCTGCAATTATTTTCATTCTATGTTCTATCATGTACCCTTTGGGCTATATATGTGACAAGAAAAAAGGATGGCAAAAGTGTAGGATTGATATTTGAAGGGATTAAATAGAAAAGAAACAAGAATAGTAGACCTAGGGGTGTGGACATGACCTTGTGGAGCACATATTTCAGTACAGTGTGTACTTTGAATTCCCAGTTCGAAATAATTGCAGTCATGGATACGTTGCTACAGTTCAAGCAATGAATTTTACAATATATCACAAATTGCTCTTAGGGTCTTATCTTTTTGAAGAATATAGGAAGGAGTTCCAGTAATTCCCAAAAAAAAAAATAGTGTTGATTTAGAAGATTAAGAAAATGTTTTAAATATTTGTTGTTGAACTTGATAATGGATATAAGCATGTTACTGTCATGAACCGCCCAGTCATAATCCATTATTTGCAAAGACTAAAGAGCCATGCTTATATGTGATTGAATATGGATGCAAGCTGAGAAAATCAATAGATTGTGGAGCAATACTGATCTGCAAGAATTCCAAAAATGCTTTAAATTTTTTTACAGTAGATAACACTTCTAAAAGACAAAAGATAATTGATAGAATGCCAAAGCTGTCCTAGTTCTAATCAGCAAAACCGAATTTGCTATAACTAAGATGATCTTATCTAAGGCAACAAATTCTGCAGTCAAAAGTAGAAATTGGATTACAGATCAAAATGCCAGAAACATTCAAAATGCAAAAAAGCATTACAGTTGAAAACAAATAAAGGTAGGTTTTTTTTTTTGGGAAGGACAATCCACAATGGTACATTGTTAAAGTTGGGCAGCATATACAGACAAGGTTTTTGCATTATTTTGTATACCACGTGGTAGTCCAGTATGCGGCATTGAGAATTGCAGTATTCATCAACTGAGTTGTTTCAAGACACTTTCTATCAGATATGCTTGGTACCATCAAGTAAGGAAAATATACTAGGTACCATCACTTAGGATGTTATTGTATATGAATCTAGAATATAAAATCTGAAAGGAAAAGTAATATATTTATCAGTTATTCATGATTTTACAACTTTAAAGCTCTTAATATGTTGATAGGTCAATCGACATGTTTATACCCTTATAAGAATTGTGGGAGATAATTGGTCAGTTTAGCTGTCTATTCATGCACCTGGATATTTGAAATTTGTCATTCATTTTTGAGATTAAAAGGACTGGAGTAATTAATTACTACAAGTTGTAATCTATAGATGGATATATTGTAGAGTCACATATGTATATGGGCATATTGTAATCAGTTATCTGTCTATGGCATTGTTGATCTGACATTTAAATTGTCCAAGGAAAAAGTGCTCCTTCCTGTGCGTATTCATAACAAAGAGATGTATTCTGTTTTTGATATGTTACTCTGAATTATCATTTTTTTCTTATTGAAAAAACAAGGGAATCTCATTCTGCACTTCTATTTGCTGGTGATGCTAGTGTTTGGACCAAGAAAATATAGTTGTTGAGAAATTTATTCAATCTATTCTATTGATAAGTTTGAATTCATAGATATTGTAATTCCATTGTGAAGTATTGCATGTATAAGGTATTGCTTGTATAGACATTATAAGAGCATGCATTGACATTATAAGAGCATGCATCAAGAATTACATCTGAATCTGTCCCAACAAAAGATATCTTGCATAATAGGTCAAGGTCACTTTCCCATAGTATTACCACATTATCGTAATTTTTACACAACAATGACAGGTCAAAGCATTTTTCAATTACATAGATTTAATATGAGAAAAAATCATAAAAAAATGAAAAATTAATAACTATGTAACAATCATAAAATAACAACAAAAAAATTTGATATTTCATGCCAAATATGATTCATAGACATCAAAATAAAACGAAGAATATGTATTAGATATGAAATGATAACAACTATTATGAACAAAATTGGCAAATAGCTCAAGATTTTTAATACCATTAAACACTACTCCCAAAATCTTACATCTATTTTTTCAATTTTAAAATTTCAACATCATCATCAATATTTTGCTTTGTAGAAGTTAAGAGTGTCAAGATTAAATGGGAAGTACACAACAAAACATCAAACTATAAGGCTATAATTATGAAGTCAAAGGACTTGTATTTTAGTTATTGGGCAATCCTTCTTATTCTACTAATGCTTCATCCACTTGGTGAATTACTCATATGAAAAAAAGAGTCCATCATTTCGGGCATATAATTTAAAAGATAAAATAAAATTTTGATTGCTTAATTTTCAAAACAATCAAAGACATCAAAATTTAATTCTGATGACCAAGTTATAACTTTAACCTCATAATCTTGTAATGTGGAGTGGAGTTTGTAGTGGACAAAAGCTATATTGTGTATCTCCATATATCTTAACTAGTTGAATTATGTTGAGTTTATATGTTCAAACATGCTCCAAAGAGCATTCACAAGTAGAGACATTATAGGGTTGGTTCAAAATTGAACTACTATTTTGAAATAAAATATTAGGTTTGTCATTGGCAAAACAATCCTGCTATTGACTCTAGATATTTTTATGTTCAAAACAAATTATATTTACTCAATTAAAATATTGAACTTAGATATTTTTATTTTCAAAACCTATTATAGTTATTTAATTATAATTCAAAATTTCAATTAAAATAAAAACATTTGTAATAAACAATAAATAGATAATAAATGGATTTAATTTATGAATTTGATGGATAGCTCAATTTAATTAAATCATAGGAATTAATTAATTAAATGATTATATACTAAGGGTGGTGAGCGATAAATGAATAATAAATGATAATGTCTATTGATAATAATGATAACAGACACAAATTTATTTTAATGTCTAAAAAAAAGCATAAATATAAAATATGTGATACCACAAGAACATTAATATACATAGAGAAAATCCTTTTGAGTAAAAACCCCACTACCAAAGAGAGTAGAAACTTTTATTGATCACAAATGTAGAGTAAGTCAACAAAACTCACTCTTAAATCCAATAAGATTTTGATAGCAACATAACCTATAAAAACCATACATACTACTATATTGTATCTCTAATATATAACCAAATGTGATAAAATAAATTATAAGTAGTTTTCAAAACAATGGACTCAAGCCATGACCCAAATACCCAACATGCAAAAGGGACCTCATGCTATGTGTTTGGAATATAATAAGCATCATTATAAAAGGTTCAAGATCTTTGGCATGAACTTGGTTGTATAACTTTACTAGAGGACAAAAATAACCCACTAAAGGACAAAATAACAACTTCCCGGATGGAAAAAAGATAGCCAAAATCTTCCAAATAATCATAGGTGATTTCTTACACCTCTTAGAATGTCATAGATGCTTTTTACACATCTTACAATGTCATGAATTATCATAGATTCTCTTCCACTTCATATTAGGTGTCTAGTGATGCATTACAATGCTTCTTCTCACATCATTCCAATTACATTTTCTAAGTGAACTAGAGAAAAACAATTAATTATAAATACCCCCAACCTCATGTGGCCATCTAAGTTGGCTCTCTCTATTATCTTTGGAGATGTACACATAATTAATCTATTATTAATTAAATAAATTAAAATAATAATGGTGTGTGCTTTGAACCTAAGGAATAAAACTCTAGGAGGAAATCCATTCATGGTGTTATGTGCAAGTGATGGAGAATTGATGGGTGACAAAATTAGTGGAATATTTGAAGGAAATGAATACATTTTTTGGTTGTATGATCTATAGGAGAACATAATTGAGAATGTCCAAATATAAGGGAATAGGGATTTTAGGAGACCATTAGAAGTGAATTTGGGAAATAATGGATAAATTGTAAAGGAGACAAGGAAGGGAGGAAGACAAGGTTGATCTAGTTGTGGAGAGGAAGAGATTGGTAAAAGAAGATCAGAAGAATACAACTATAAATATTTTATGCAAAGTATTTTCAATACAATAGCTTTAAAATCCTTATAACACAACAAGATAAAAAAGAAACTTAGTAGCAACAAAGATTTGCAAATATCAAATCCTTTAAGATGATTATTCATATGACATTGTTTCATATTCAGGTCTAGACCATTAAAAAACTACAAGGACAATCTTAGAGGTTTAGGGTTCTACCCACATGTTGATTCAAATGTTAAAAAATTCCAAACATACACTAACATTTAGCTATTGAGGTGTAAGACACAAGAATTTAGGTGTCCATTTTTTAATTTTAACCTAATTCTTTTGGGTAGATTTTCAAGGTTAGAATTGGCTTGGTGTAGTTATAAATTAGTCTAATGTTGGGAGAAGGCTTTTGAAAAGTGATGACTCAACTTACACATTCATACGCTTTGATACCGAAAATGATGCTAGCCTTGATTAAAAACAGACAAATTTGCAACAGTAACGAACAACTACAGAACGAAGGAGGCAAAATGAAACCGATTCTCAGTCCAGGCGACAGGAACATTACCACTCATTCATCTTGCAAAATGGCCGAATTCCAAAGAAACAGATACCAACGAAAGAACACAGAGTTTGTATTATTTTCCTGCTGACAAGAAACAAACCACAACACAAGAACCCAAGATTGGCATATTTATTGCACTCAGCAAAATACAAATTACAGCGAATTGCTCTTTTATACGAGACTGTCTTTCTTTGTTCTCAGCTCGACATAAACCTTTGAACGATAAGCTGCTGCTTCCTCTTCAAAAATCTCCTACTGGTAGTTGAATCTCCCCTAGCCGCCCTACACTTTGCTCCGGTTTCTTGTTTATTTGGTTTCTTTCAAAAGAGATCGGCTTCTACCAGAATCGCTCCTCCCTCTTTTCCCACTCCACACTCTTCAATCTTTCCTCTTTTTCTGTTCGCTGTCTCCCAGAACAGTCCGCCTTCACCCTCATAAGCTTCCAAAATAATGGCTTCTTTCAAAACTATGAAACCTGGATTACATCCTTCGCTGATTACCCAAAGAGTGACCTTTGATCTTGGACAGTTTTCAAAACCCAAAAAACTGTGCGAAAATGTTTGCAAGACTCCGGCCCCTCTACTTTTTCGTTGTAACTGCCACCCCCCATCATTCACTCCTCACAAGCCAAAGCCAAAATTTAAGCAAGGAAAGCACTGATAAAAAAAAATCAAACCAAAGGGTGGTGGGTCTAGCTCGATTGGTTAAAACATCTACAAAGAGGTGACGAGATCTAGTCTCCCACCGTACCTGTGGTATTGTAGAGTGTACATTAAAATTAGTGAAAATACATAATTCAAAGAATACAAATTAGGAATTTTCTAACCATATAGGTACATGAATAATATATGTGTAGCTATAAAAAATATATTATGGGTTCTTAAATGAATAATGAATCAATACATGTACATGTTGGAGAATCCATATATATAAGAGGGCAACTTTCATCTCATGCAAGAAGTATATTGTCAATTAGAAAAAACATCACATGATGCAAAATTTCTATATAAATTGGATAAACATTCACCAACTCACTCATAGAATATGTTTATGATATATAACTATTGTAAGGCTAGAATCTACAAAATAGTAGGGCTTCGCTTAAAACTTTCTCCATTCCCTCTTAGCTTATACAAACGTATTACATTCATAACACTTAAGAAGAGAGAGAGATATAGTTAGGAAAGGATGATGTAATCAATGACTTGACCTTCACAAAATCCTACAACAAAAGATCACTCTACATGATCAACACATATGTGACAATTTTGGAGTTGTTTAATGACGGTTTTTGTTAAATTATAGGAACAACTTCTCTCGACTTCAAATTACCTACTAGCAAAGGACATTCCATTAGATTTGTTTCTCTATGCAAGTGAAAGAAAATCTAGACCAAATCTAATTTTATGGACAATATACTTGGAAATCTCCCTTCAATTATCACACATTAATCACTTGGATTGACCAAACTTGAATGAAAACTTGTACTAGGGTTTGTAGAAGAGTTGTCAAGATTTGAATATGTTAGTGAGAATTTTGATTTTTAAGTCAAATTCAACACACAAATCCAAATTAAAAACCATGGCACATACTCCATAAAGAATTGTAGGTTACTAAGATGAATAAATATTATTTGTTGTTCATGGTAAGCGTATAATTCCTTATCATAATGCTAATGGAGTAGAAAGTAGCTTCCAATGTATATTATAGACTATTAATTGCATCCAATTAGATGGTTGGTAAACATTTATAAAACTTTGTTATGATTTTTTTCCTTTGTCTCTTGTTGGTCATTCCATCAGAGATCAATGACTAGTGAAGCATGCAATATAATTGTGCTTTCACATCTCTTAGCCTCCTACTAGCTAATCAAACTATTGTACCGAATCCTTTAAATAAATACCATCTTTCTAAGACTTTCATATCACTTGAATGGATCAATGATGCAATTCAAGACTCGACACTTCCCAAATTATTACTAGAAAACCCTGGGAGCCACATGATCAAGGAGATTGATGAATACTTCTCATTCATAAAAAAATGCACAACCTCTCTTAATGATTCATTAATTGGTCTAAAGGACCATTATACATTATTTATCATTATCATTTTATGGTGTGGACCAATGAGATATGTGCACAACCATGATATCATGCCAAGCAAGTGATAAAGGCCCATTGTATTGCTTCAACCAATAGGAATTGAATTACATAACACTCTTGACACACAAAAGATAAGATTTGATAGCCCACCCATGCTCCTTAAAGCTAAGCCAATGGCTCATAGAGTTTGAGACCTTAGGGATCTTTGTGAACAAACCAAAATACCATGCTAACATCTTATCGGTGGTGGGAACTCCATTCCTTTCTCCTATAAATACTTCATGACTCTAGTTGAATATCAAATTAAGAAGATGGATGATTAGAAAAAAACAAAGGTATTAAGAGCATAAAAATGACTCAAACATCCCATGTGTTATTAGATACAGAGATCTAATAGATCGTGGATTCCAAGACCTTTATGAACATAACACTTCACCCATATTGACTAAGAACACAAAGTAAATTTATTAGGGGTACAAACATTGAGCTCACTTGTGATATATAAAGATTGAATGATTAACATAAAAAATGCAAGAACCAAGGCACAAGGACATAGAATATGACCATTAAAATAATGCCAAATTGGTTATTAATGTAGAGGGTCACAAATAAGGATCATGATAAATGGGGCTCAATAGGAATATAAAAATAGAGCATGAGTTAAAGTTTCTCTTATTGATTTTCAATTCTAGGACACAAGAAAATTATTGGAGAATAGAAAAATGGGACAACAAGATGAGGAGAAGTAGGGATAAAAGTTAAAAAAATGAGTGAAATAATTACTCTTCAAGAACTATCATATTAAATATTAGGAACGAAAGAAGGACAAAACCTAAGATAAAATCTTGGAAGCCATAGGATTATACAAGTTTTCCAAAATGAAAAGAAATAAAATGACCCTTCAAATATGTTTAGGTTGCTGAAATGTTAAAAAGATAAATACATCAGATAAATACAATTAACAATGCTATACTAAATATAAGGAGTTAAGTTTGGGTGGAAGGGTGGGCACCCCTCCGACAAGGTGGAGAGGACATGGCATTTTTTCCACGGTGTTAGATGGTGGGGTTTATGGGCTGAGGTGGGCGGTTCCTGGAGTCGTTGGTGGATGAAGATGTCTTTTCATCCGTATTAAATGCAATGAAGAGATGGAGAGTTTGCATGCCTCGATGATAGCTAGCTTGCATTTTCCTTAAGATTTTTAGTCCTTTGGTTGGCCTCAACACATTTGGAGGAGCCTTATTTGGAAGGGTGGCGGCCAATCCGTACTTGGCTTTACTCCAAGATGGGTTGGCTTTTAGGCCGATGAAAGTGGATTTTCTCTTCATTTTTGCTAACTGTAGATGGTGTGCTTTCTTCTTTTGGTTGTGTGTGTTCGACGCTTGGGCTTTGATGGCCAAGTGTTCTCGATTTGTGATAGAGGTGTTAGTGGATGGGGTGGCGAAATTTGGGGTGGATACCCTGATTTCTTTACAATCGTCGGTTCAATAGGCTTCGTTTAGAGAAGTGACAGACCAACGCTTGAAACAAATTCTGCTAAAAAATGACCCTTTGGTGGTGGTGGCGACTAAAATGGTCCTGGGTGTCAGGCATTTGGTGAACAAGGAGTATGGCCGAGATAATTTGCATATTTTGTCTCGGTTCTTGGCTTCTCTCTTAGATAACCAAGTCGAAAAAGCCAAGGCAAAGGTATTGCTAGAAAAGATGTTTAGGCATGATTTGGTGGAAGGGGTCGATGATGTCCTGCGTGCAGTGGTAGCTGGGAGAGGCGTCCTGCATGCGATGGTAGTTTGGAGAGGCGTCTTGCGTCCTTGCGACTTGGAGCACCTGTTGGAGTCAGATGAAGCCATAAAATTGTATTCGTTTCTTCTGGATTTGAGTGTACCTGATCTCATGAAGCATAGGATGGTCATGGCGATGGCAGTGAAGTTCTTAAATTAGTTCTTTGGGATGGTGGTTGCTGAAGGCGAGGATTGGAAGAGCGAATTTAAAGATTTTGCAGAACTAAATGATTTTATGTAAGTGGTTGGTGGTCAAATTTTGGTTTCATAGGTTAGGGTTTTCGTTTCCAATGTTTGGTTGTTGCTCTGGTTTTAGTGGTGGCATGGTGGCCGTTTTGGTGTTGGTACGTTGGTTGGAATTTGGTTGATCTGGTGGGTAGTTGATCTTGGACTGATATGGTTTTTTGAAAATAATTGTCGGAAGGTCGATATTGGTTTTTTCTCTTGTGATGGCTGATATTTGATGTTAAAACTTTTATCTATATTTTAATATAAAGTAAATCTTGCGTACCAAAAAACAAAAATATAAGGAGTTAAGTCATGACATGTAAATATAAAAGTGTAATTGAGATAAAGAAGGGATAAGAAGGCAAATATCTTATTGTGTCCCATTGATTGATGTGTTGTGTTTTAGTGTTGACTGTACATACAATGTTAGAGATTAGAATAATGTAAAAAATGATAGCAATTTGGTGTTGAGGATCTAGTGACTCCTTGTTCTTTGCAGGATAAAGTTTAAAAAGTGGCAATAGATGTTTATGTTCTTGTAGTTGATTCTAATGGTGTTGGATATTTCCTTTGCAGCAAAGACTCCAGCCTTCCTAGTGGCCATTTTGTTCCTATTAATTTGATAACCTGTGCATTTAAAAATTGTCTTGATTTGAGAGTGAACACTCTTTAAAGAGAAAATGTTAAAGATTTTGTTAATAGTTTGAACCAAAAGAAAGATTCCATGATTCCTAATGGGTTCAGAGTAGTGTTGACTTCCAATTAGTTGTTTTTATGAAATTGTTCTATGATCTTGCTATAGATTGTTTCTTCTATGAATTATTTTGTATACTTGAGTTTTTGTTTTGTATTAAGGAGTTAGTTCTAATACTAATATGCTTGCTCCATTTATGATTAGTTTATATTTGTGGACTTTGTGATTTGGTGCTCGCTTTAAGCTATATTTGTAATTTTTTCAATAAAAATGTTAGCGATTGATTGAACTCTACTATTTTATGTTCTTATGGAATACTGTGTCTATAATCCCAATTAATTCACATGTGATTCCATCTTTTAGCCATGATCATGTCCAATATCTAGTGCTTCCACTTGGTTAGATAGTTTTTTATTGAATATTTTTTCTTTAATCAAGTTTCGAAGTCAAACCAATTACAATTCATACATAGTGCGACCGTATAACACGTAACTTTTTTTGTATGTACCAAAATTCAATTTTATTTTTTTTGTTCGATAAAGGACTTCAATATCTGGTGCACTCATATTTTTCAATTTTTTTTTTGACAATCTTCTATTTTTCCACATGTGCG
>VDFB02040609.1:0-18103 GCA_007258455.2 Sequoia sempervirens | reverse complement strand
AGTTAATGATTCCTTCCCGGAGTAGCTGCGCAAAGACCGGATACTCTTGTTCGGAGAGTGACTTGGCTACATAGGTGATCTTAGGATTCTCAGCAGTTCCCAAATTAATCTCTTGCATCTCTTCAATCAGAACAGATGATCTGGCAGATAGCTGAGTTCCCATAAGGGGAAGATGAACATCTCCATCTTCTAGCGCCTCTTCGAGGTTTTCGCCATCAGATGCATCCTTTATTTTGACTTTTTCCAGGTCAGGAAGTGCCTCAGGGAGGTTTTCACTAGATGACCACTTTTTATTTTTCTTATTCTCATTTTTGCGACTGGAGTGTTCATCCCCCCCCAATCCCATGAGGTTGACATATGTATCCGCAGTCATACTGACAGGTGTGCTAGTTTGTAGGTCCCAATCAATGAGCTCAGGATGGCAAAGGGATAGGCTAATGGTGCAGATGGATAGGCATTCGAACATGGAGGATAGGTCGGCGTGATCGACGTCATCGTACGCACGTATGATGGATTCTTCCTCAGGTATGTCTTCTAATGAGCCATTGTCCACAGCTACACTATTGGAAGTATTAGACGGTGTTTCGGGGCCTTTCTGTTTTCTGTCATACCCAATGCCCACATTTCTTGGTAGTGGAGATGTATCAATGGGTTGTAACCGCCCTTGTTCTTGCTTTCCTAGGCCTCTGCCTTGATAGCTATGCTTTTCCACAAACTTTGTCGGCCAGGGGTACTTTTCTTGGAAGTATTCCTTGAGAGGAGTTTCCGGCTGAGGCTCTTCTTGGTAAACCCACTGGCTTATATCTTCTTCGGGCGCATCTGTCTTGATACTTGGGGATACAAAAGTGGTAGTAGGGATGTTTTTGCCATGGAAGGTGACAATCTTTTCCACTTTTGGGGTAGCATGGGAAGGTTGACCATACTCGTGTGGCGATGGTGGCATGGTTGCTATATTGAGAGCAGTGTGCATTTCGTACTCACCACACCCTTTGTCAATGATCTGGACTTTTGTGACTGTAGGATCGGTGGAAGATGGAGCGGCTATTACGGTGGATGGTGGATTAATGGGTGATGACCGAGATGCCCCCATTTCGACCCCAGGACAATAATGTAAATGGGGAAATGATGCCTCTAGAGCACGGCAATATTCGAATGGTTGGGGGTCGGCATAGATGGTGACCTCTTGTCCGTTGATGGGGAATTTGAGGCACTGATGGTAGGTGGAGGGCACGGCTTGCATAGCATGGAGCCATGGACGGCCAAGGAGGAGATTATATGGTAGGTCCAGATCAAGGACATGGCAGGTGATGTACTGAACTACCGTTCCCACTTGGACAGGAAGATTGATGATCCCTTCTGAATTTCTTTCTGCATTGTCATAAGCCTTGATTGTAATAATCTGGTTGCTTAAGTCCGCTTGGGTATACCCTACCTGCTTTATGAATTTTAAAGTGCACAAGTTGAGGGCAGAGCCATTATCTACCAAGACCCTTTTTATTTTATGCCGAGCGACCACGACTTCAATATGTAAGGGGCGATTGTGATTAGCATCAATGTTGGGCATATCATCATGGCTGAAGTGTAATTGGTGAGATGAAGCTAGGTGTCCTACCAAGGCTTGGAACTGTGTAGGATCCATATTATTAGGCACATGGGTCTCCTGTAGGGCTCTGTTGAGGATTTCTTGATACACGGGGGAAGACTTGAGTAAATCCAAGATGGAGATATGTGCCGGGGTCTTTCCCAGGTGATCAAGGATATTGTACTGGGAAGTTACAGGAGTCGGTTGGGCAGGTACAGAGGCTGCAGGAATGGTGATGTGGGCTCGTTGTGTGGTAACAGCACATTGAGGATCTTTAGCTTTGACATGTATCATGGATACACGAGGTTCTACCTGCTCAATGTAATGAATAACACCCTCGTAATTGAGAGGTACATTCTTGTAGCTCACGTTATTTGTGCTGTTGTTTTGAGGATTACTATTGGAAGTGCTCGGGCCTTGGTTATGGTTTGGGAAGGCATTTTGATAGATCTGCAACTGAGCATTGGACGACAGAGCTTGATTAGGATCAACTTTGATGTCACCTCGATCTATGAGATCCTGGACGTAGTTTTTTAGACCTTGACACTTATTCAAAGAGTGTCCTTTGATTTTGTGGAACTCACAATATTCATTTTCCCTAAACCATGCGGGCTTAGGTTTGGATTCGTCGAGTGGCTTGGTGACAGGATATGTGATCGGATAGCTGATTTGCAGCAATTTATTGAAGACGACACTCAAGGGTTCTCCTAGTTGAGCATACTGGCGCTTAGTGTTCCCTTGGTTATTTTGATTGGACTGTTGGGGAGGATGGGGCGTGCCTTGCGGTACTGATATGGCATTGGGTATGGATTGTTGTTGTTTCTGAGATGTGTTGGCCACGTGGACATGTTTAGTGTCAGTGACACCATCATTTACTGCATTTTTGTTCTTGTTCCAAAAATGTGGCTTGTCGTTGAATGTCCTTTCCCTATCTTGGTTATATATTTTAATGTGCCCCTTGGCAACAAGGGCACGCTCGAGGATGGGTCCTTTCTCCACTACTTCCGTGAAAGTGGTAACACAATGTAATCAGAAGTTGTGGGCCATGTCGGGATGAGAGTTCTCCACAAAAAGGGTGACCATGTCCTTCTCTTTCAAAGGGGTTTTCATTCGGCTTGCTAGGGCACGCCACCTTTGGAGGTAGCTAGTAAAGGTTTCCCCTTCACGTTGTTTCTCTTTGAGGAGATCCAGTGTATCCGTATCCTTCTCCAGGTTGAAGGAGAAGTAGGAGACAAACCTTTCTGACAATTCCGCAAAAGATTTTATAGATCCCTTTTCGAGGGTCATGAACCACCCTAGTGCGTCGCTTCCTAGACTTCGGGGGAATAGACGCAAGAGATAGTTGTCATTGTGGATCACTTCTTGACACTGGGAGTAAAACTCCCGTAGGTGGGCCTTAGGATCTCTGTTCCCTTTATATTTGTCAAATTTTGGCATCTCAAAATGTTTGGGGAAGGGAATCAATGAGATGGAGGGATCATACGGATATGGGCATAGATCTTCGAACTTGAACGATTGTTTGCTAGTCCCTGCCTGGAGATCTTTTAGTGCGGCTTTGATTTCCAGGATGTCCGCATTAGCTGGTGTGTCGGACGGGTATTGATGGTAGGACGATTGTGGATTCTGAGAGGATGTTTGGAGATGGGCATATGGATGAGGAGGTGGCAGCCCTTGTTGATACGCCAATGGACCTTGCTGATAAAGAGGTTGTTGTTGTGAGGCAGAATATGGATGGGTCTGGTAGTTATGGGTGGCATACTGTGGGGAAGTAGGGAGAAGGTGTTGTTGATTAGCTTGCGGATATTGGGGGTGCTGATATGACTGTTGCGATGCCCCATAGGAGGGTTGTTGTTGTTGATATTGGGGCTGGTTGTAATAGTTGTAATGATGGGGTGGTTGTTGATATTGTTGTTGATGCATAGTTGGTGGCTGTGATGGGCGAGATGGGATGTTCTGTGGTGGTTGCGCTTGCGGGCGTAAAATGGATGCAAGGAATGGAGATATGGTCGAGGCTGAAGGCCGAGGTTGATTTCCTTGTGGTTGATGCTATGATGGTTGTGTTGAGAATGGGGGACTGACCAACGGTTGTTGTTGAGGTGGAGGTGCGATTGAGATGTGGTGCGAGGGAGGTTGTTAAGCGCTAGTGGAAGCATAGGCTTGGGGAGGTTGTTGGGGTACGAATGATGATGATGGAGGGATGTTAGATTGGGGCGGCTGTTGAGGTACGAATGACGATGGTGGAGGAATGTTGGATTGGGATGATGGGGGAGGATTGAATGACGATGGAGGAGGGATGTTGGATTGGGATGAAGGTTGTTGAGGTACAAACGATGATGGTGATGGATTGTTTGTCCCAGGAGGTGGGGGTAATGCGGTGAAGGGGTTTCCCCCAGTGTTGACAGGAAGCAGGTTCGAGAGGGGTGGTGCTGGTAGCATTAATGGTTGCTGTTGTGGGACGTTTTGTGATATACCATAGGCAAAAGGATCATTGGGATCGATGGTTTGGGGTGTTCCTGTGACCGAGATGGTGGGATGTGTGGGATTGCCAATGAGATATAGGACGGCGTTGCCGAATTTAGGTTGATGCCAACCTTCTACGGAAGGAACGTTGGGGACATACGAGCTACTGGGGATGTCATGTGAACGTTGGGATACATTGGTTGTAGAGGTGCCATACTTGGATAAGTCGACACCTGACGACAGTTTGACACCTTTGTCAATCAAGTGAGCCAAGATTTGGTCACCATGTCTTTCGAGAAGGCGCTCCGTCATTTGTGCATTGACTGGGTTGCTAAAGTGCTCCTCGAATGTGAGCTCGGGTTGCTCGGCCATGTTTTCCTCCCCAGGTGGTGACGTGTTTTGACCATCCACATTGGATTGCGATGAGGTGTCGTTGTGGGGATCGTGAGGGATATTAGCACCATAGTTGGGATCTGATGAGATGTTGACCGTGTTGGTGGGATTTTGAGGGTTGTTCGATTGGGCATTTAGGGCTTGTTGGTCGGCCATTTTCTTTGCCTGTGATCGAGTCTGAACGGGCATGCAAGATGATGACAGGGATCAAGGTATTAGAAAGACCTTGATGATGAAGGATCGATTTGATTTTGATGAAAGATTAGTTGACGACGATTGATTAGGTCGACGTGGATTGGCTTGATGGGATTGGATTGGATTGATTGGTAGATGTTGGATTAACCTAGATTCTGGGTTTTGATCCGAATAGGTTTGATGATGTGGGGATTAGATCGATACGATGATTAGGATTGATGTGATGATAGATACGATGAAGACCGAGATCCACAACCGAGTTTAAGAAGGATCCTTGGTAACACTAGGTATTGATTAAAAGGTGGATGTATGATAACGACACCGAATCCAACTTGAGATAGAAGCGGATTGATTGGGTCGAAAAGGATAACTGACCTAAGACGGATAGCGATCCTAAGCCAGCTATGATGATTGTGATTAGGGATGAATACCTAGGTCAACTTGGATGACGACTCCAATGGGGATTATATGGAATAACGGAGATCAGAGATGAAAGCGTGTTTAGGACGGATGGGGAATGTCTCAAGGTAGATGAATGGCTCTCGAAACAAGCAAAAGACTATTCAGGACAAATGACCCTTAGAACGAAGGGATGGGGGCTCGGAACGGATGTTCAGATGTTTGTTTTGGAGACTAAATGATCGTTTCGGTGTTCAAAACAGAGGGACAATGAATGCCAAATGATGGTATAGGATGGTCAAAGGGACAGGTCCGCCACTGCAAAAGGACAGGTCCGCCACTGTGTTTGGACAAATCCGCCACTGCACTAGGACAGGTCTGCCACTGAACTGGGACAGATCCGCCACTGCAAAAGGACAGATCCGCCACTGCACTAGGATAGATCCGCCACTGGACTAGGACAGATCCGCCACTAGACTAGGACAAATCCACCACTGCACTAGGATCAGCATCCACCACCACACGTGACTATTAGACGATCCGCCACAAACAGGCGACAGTCCGCCACAAACATCGCTGACAAAGTTTGCTAAAAAGATACAAGGTTATCCGCCAAAGGATAAGCTTAATCTTGATTTTTTGATGGATGGCAAAGGCAAAGGACCCAAATCATAAAAAGACTTGGCCAAATTGATAATCACTGGTTTTTGCACAAGAAAGACAATTCAAATAGCACAACCCTAAGATTAGTAGAAACGGGTATGGTCAACAAAGTCTTCTACTCTAGGATGCACATGGTTTCTAAGGAGTCCTCGATATACACCCGGTACGTGAGGCCCAAACCGTGAACACCAACCCGCTACAAGCGTGAGTCGGGAACCTTAGCGAGATTACTCAGAGGCTTGACCCGAATCAACGACATCCCAACGACTGATCAACCATTCAGATCGAAATGATTTACCAGATCATAGATTGACACGCCAACAGCCTTCCCAAACACCTTCGCTGCTGCCTATTGACACCCTTAATTAAACTATGTTCATATTTTACCAAAAGACAATCGGAAAAACTTGAACTTTTTACCTTCTGGAGGACAGGGCCGCCACTTTGCAAAGACAGATCCGCCACTCTGTTAGGCCCAGTCCGCCACTGCAGGACAGATCCGCCACCGGAGGACAAATCCGCCACCCTGTCAGGACAGGTCCGCCACTGCAGGACATATCCGCCACTGCCGGACAAATCTGCCACTCTGTTAGGCCCAATCCACCACCCCTGGACAGATCCGCCACTCTGTCAGGACCAATCCGCCACTCTGCAACCTGGACCTTGAAAAATGCAAAAAACAACAAACGTGAAGAAAATAGACCCATTTGTGGGTCCCACCGGGCGTGCCAGAAATGTGATAGGTCAAAATAGAGCGTTGGAAATCAAGCAACAACTAAAAGAGGCAAATAAACAACTAAAACAACCTACACCTCAAGATTAGCCTAAGTTGGAAACAATGCAAGACAAAGCAACGAAATGGAACTTTATACCTTGCGTTGAGTCGATCCTTTGGTTGGCCCTTCAATCTTTGATGTGTATGCTCCTTGGATGGCACAAGATGTGAGATGTGAGATGCAAATGATGCTTGGAAACATGAAAATAGCTAAGTGTTGGTTGAGAAACAAAACTGCAAGAGTTTGGCTAGCACAAATGATCTCCCCAAAATGAGAGAAAAGAGGGGGTATTTATAGGATTTTTGGGAAATCCTAGGGGAAATGGACGGTTGAGATTGATCCACCAAATATCAAGATGTAGGGCTAAGGTGAGTTGAGAACTCACAAGCCCTCACATCTTGATACGTGGCATGTGAGATAGCCCTAAAAGGTGAAGTGGACATGAGGTGGAAGGAGAAGGACATGACATGGAGAGGGGTACAAAGTACCTTGGGATTGGACAAGATCTCCTCATAAAGGAGGTCCTTGTCCCCATGTGGGTGAGAGGACAGTGAGGAATTAAAAATTCCTCAAATTCTCATGGGGATGAGAGAAAGAATAAAGAATGAATAGAGGACATGTGGGAGAAGTGAAGGAATTAAAAATTCCTTTTAGGTGCCTTGGGGGATTAAAAGGTGAATTAAAAATTCACATGGGGAAGGGGGATGCCTTGTCCAAAAGGAGAAAGCCTTTAATAAGGTTGACTCAAGGACATGTGCCATAAATAGGATGAGGATTAGGTTAGGCTAATCAAATGATTAAGGTTGTGCAAGTACTCAGTTAGATGGACTAATGACTGATTAGAGGCAAGTGGGAAATTATGGAGGATGTGACCTTAATGATGATTAAGGGTGTGCACATGCTAACCCTGGTTAATTAGAAGAAGATGAAAATAATTAAAATGGATTAGGGAACCAACTTGCAAAAGTTGGAGGATGTGACCATGAGAGAGAAAAGATGAATTAAAAAATGAATTTTAATTCAAAAGGGGAATATGACTAAATTAAATAAAAGGGCATATTTATTCAATTTAGAGGAGAAAGAGGGGAAAGGTATTAAATTGAATACTTTAGGACCTTTGTGCAAGATGCAAGGTATTAATTAAACAATTGGCTTAATTAATATTGACAGAGGGGATGAGCAACTGGATGAATAAGGAGACGCGTTTGATCATATGGAAGTGATCAAAATTGTACGCTACACAAACATATGAATATAATAACACATAATGAAATATAACACCTAGGTCTCTCTACCACTACACACCTAAGCCCATACTCAGTAGGATCATTGTAGCATGGTAATTCAATTCATGTAATTATACAATGAACTTTGAAGTATGCAACTAAAAATGAGCAAGACATTATAACATATGACCTTGTACTCTAGAAGTTTGTCATATAATTCTTGGAGGACATAGATACCATTCCATATGTATGCTTCATGATACCATTCCATGTGTATGTACTTCATGCTACCATTCATGTGTATGCTTCATGATTCTTGTGTATACTTTAGGTGTTCACATGTATGATTCATGCTTCATGTGTATACTTCATGTTTTCATGTGTATGCTTCATGCTTCTTGTGTAGACTTCATGTATTACATTTATTCACATGTATGCTTCATGATTCCTATGTATACTTAATGCATTACGTGAATTCATATGTATTCCTCATACTTCGTATATTACGTATATCTACTTGTTTGATTCATGACTAGATGTATCTTCAACAAGATTATTCCATGTGTATTAAAAAATTTGTTTGTAAAAATGCTTTCTATGTCGATAAGCACTAACATAAAGGGAGAGAAATTTATCTTTGAGAAAAACACCCATATCATCCTTGAAGAATACAATTAAGAATACAACCTTAGGTAATATTGCAAATAAATTAATTTAGGTTCTCACGAATAGTGATGATATGATTTAGGTTGTGACATTTCAAAGGTAAAAAGTTGTGAACCTTCAAATAGGAAAGAATATGACCCTTTTATAATGAAGGGTGGTGACCATGCCTAGCATAAATTTTCCCAAATAGATGTGTTGGCACTAATGGTTTGACCCCACGAAGAACAAAACAAAAATTAGCCTACCTTGCAACTTTACACTACATGCATCCGACAATTTTTGGAGCATCAGAAAAACTTTCACCACATGAAAACACCTCAGTGATATCAAAAACCGAGAGTGGTTATTGTAGAGGGGCCCTATTTGATCCTGTAGCCTCATAGGAGTTGTTTCTAAGTGGCACAGTTTTCAAGTAATAGCTCCTCAAAGATTGCTACTTTTTTGAACTTTTATCTCTTAAGAGGCTTCGTTGGTACAATGTATCTCGAACTATTTCAATGTGTTTGGGTGCTAAACTAGACCTTTCCTAGCATAAACCCACCAGTCCATACATTTTGGAACTATTGGTTTGGTCACAGGAGGAGTAGAATGAAATTTGCACCCTTTTGCAACTTTACACTACATGCATCTGACCCATTTTCCATCAACTAGAAAGCACGGGAAAATGCCTCAGAGATATAAAAAACCGAGAGAGGTTATTGTAGAGAGGCCCTACATGGTGAAGAAAGAACTAATAACCTATTTTTTAGTGTCCTTTTTCTCTTGAAATTTGGAGACTACAATGGGAAATTTGGAGAATACCATTTATGTTTTCTCTATCTTTGCAAGATTTTTGGGAGAATTTGTGTCATCTTGTATCTACACCTTGTTTGGTGGCTTCTTTGGATTTGGTACCTTCTATTATTATTTGACATATATGGTTGGAGAGAAACCAATGCATTTTCCATGAGTGTCATTAGGCGGTTCTGGAAGTTTGGTACAATGTGCATAGTATTATAAAAGAAACTATATTATCTAAACTTGATGTGGGAGGGTCTATGTCTTCTTTTGACATGTAGATAGCTTCTAGGTTTGGGATTTATTCTTCTCTAGGCCCTTTAGAGTTTAGGGAAAGTAGGCCAAAACCCTCTAAGAAAGTGAATAGGAAGGGGTGATGGTGTCCTCCAACTGAAACTCTTAAAATTAACATTGATGGCTTTGCTTGGGGAAATCCTAGTGATGTTGGGATTAGAGGGGTGGATCATGATAGTGGTAGGAGCATGCAATTTTTCTTCTCCATTCAGATGGGCGTGCAATCTAACAATAAGATCAAGGATTGTGTGATTCATAAGGCTCTGGAGAGAGCTTATAAGTTTGGCTGGAGAGATGTGATATGTGAGACTAAATCTATGACTTTGGTCTCTCTTATTAGTAAGAGACATTTTTAGGACTCGGGTATGTACAGGATCATGATGGGCCAAAAAGTGGCGATATGATGGGTATGTGTAGGGTATGTGGCTTGCGACTTATTTTTACCTAAAATTGATGAAACAAAAAGGGTTTTTAAAGGAGATTCTCAACGTTCCACCAATATAAATTATGCTTTACTTTAAATTTAATAAATAATTATTATTCATTTTCATTTTGAATTATGACTAAAGTCTTGATTGATAGGCTGATTGAAAAACATCTATAACTTCCAAATGGTATCACATTTTTTAAATTAAAAACATGTGTCACATTCTATGCTTTGCATAATATAGGATTAAAAAAAATAAAAATTTCATGAAGTGTTGACCAAGTTAAGGTGGTTAGACATACGAGTTTTTATATTTTTTAAAAATTTAATAAAAAAATCATAATTATTTGGAAAAAAAATACAAAAAAATATGCATCACATCTGGACATGATTCCTCTACTTATATTTAAAATATTATAAAAAATATTATCTTTTTTTTTTTGTGGTTAGGGTGGTTAGATAGACACCTACTTATTTTTTCCTTGAAATTTAAGTACTTTTAAATTAAAATTTAAAATTTTCACCAAATAGATTTTTTTTAATTTTTAAATAAACCTAGTAGTTTAAAACTACATTCAATTTTCTATAGATTCTATTCTTACATATTTTTGAAATAATATAGATAACTTATTCGAATTTTTACGTCAAGTTGCCTAACTCTTATTTTTCTGAATTTTTTGCCACTTAAGGGCCTTTTTTTCCATAATAATCCTGCAAACACCCACTCTTTGTGGAGATTGGTTCTAATTGTGAAGAAAATTCTTCATATTTCTTTGAATTTTAATTCCATCTTGTTTGTTCATATTCCTAGAGAATGGAATAGAGTTGTTGATTGCCTACAAAAATGGGCCTTTAATGGTCAAGGGACTTGGAATGTGTTTGAACAGAGACAATTTTACTTGGATAAAAGCAATACTGTGTCCAAATAACTTTATGAGGATCAATAGGTGTAGCCTTAGGTTATTGTTAAACAATCTTTTTGGTGTTGTTTGGTCTTTAGTACATCTTTGTACGACTTTGTTATGATGTTTGGTGTTATTTTTTGGAAGAATTTGGTGTTTTTGGCCTCTTGATGTACTTAGATGCTCTTTTTTGAATAAAATATTTTCACCCCTTTTTAAAAAATAAAATATATTTTTTTACAAGAAAATTAACAAATTAAAAGTTATTAAAAAATATTATAGCTTAACATTTCAAGTTTATGGACAATTTTCTTTAGAAATTAATTAAAAAATAGAAAAACTAATCCAATCATAAAAAAATGCATATTTGAAAACTAGACATTGTGATCTATAATGGGTTTTAATTTCACTAAATAATTCTTAAAAAATTCTTGTTAGACATATTGCCAAAGTCAGTTATTTCTCTTTTTTGAATGCACAAGACAACTGAGAAGGGTGGTGAATCAGTTGTACCTTAAAACTTCAAAAACCTCATATACATATTTAGACCAACATTCATTCAATAAAACCCTAAATATGTTATGATGATTTAGCATGAAAAGAAAATAATAAAAACTAAAACAACTTAACACCATACACAAGAGAACACCTGATTTATGTGGAAAATCCAAGATGGGGAAAACCATGGTGAGGATTAGCTCACAATATAAATTATAACAACATCGATTACAAGGGACCACTATCAGAGGGCTCACTTCCTAGAAAGAGAAAGGCTCACTACCATAATAGAAAATAAGATAGATAAGAAATGTTACATAGATAAAACTATCTCAATGCAATAGAGAATCCACCAAAATGTCATCAACACCTTAGCAACTTGATTGAAGAATTGTAGGCACCTTTTACTCACTACATCTAGTAATATAACACATGTAAGCTCAAATTACACTAATCTAATACTCTACAATTCACATCATGCTTACAATCTATCTCTTCTTCAACACAATCGCTCAACAACTCAACTCTTTTATATACATTCTTCAACCTTGAAACCTTCTCCAAGGTTGGCTATGCACCTCAGTCATGCAAATTCAAATTAGGCCAACACAAAAATGTTATCATGGTGCAAAGGAATGAAGTTGGACCACAACACTCTTTAGATAGGAACCAAATCCATCCTTAGACACCACACCATGCTTCCAAAAATATCTAACCACCTTCAAAAGCAATGTAAACACCAAGGTCGGTTGATACCTATGTAAACACCATTAAAATTTTAAGTACACACTTTATTTGATCTATCCATAAATCATAGAAAACAAATGTAACCTAAACACACTCTAGAATATTCCACAAATACCATAAAATCTAACAAACTCCTTTGTAATAACTTTCACTTGAAGAATGTACACACCCAGTACACAGAGATAACTATACTATATAGTGTAACTCAAGAAATTGACTTTTGGAGCATCAAACCTCAAACCATATTGAATAAAGAAAGATACCAATAGTATCAACACTCCTTCATATCCAAAATACTTGAAATATACTTCTACAGATAAATGTGGAGTAGATACATTTCTCCCAAACACCTTTGTAATACATAGCTCACATTCAGGTGAACACAACTTTTTTTGCAAAGTGATCCAACACACCAAATTTTGGATACAATACCTTTGGACATCTTTGATTAACGTATCTAAAGAACACAAATAGATCTTCAACCTAGAAGAAATGCAGAGCAACCCAAGAACACAACCCTACAAACCCAGAACATCATTGCAACACACTATTTCCTCTTTTTATCAAATTTTCTCAAAATCACTTGGAACCAAGCACTAGAGACACATCCTCATCATATTCAGTACATCCTCAACAAAAATAAACCAATTTCAACATAGCAAATCAACCATAGATCACATAAGCTTATCATAGTAACATTAGAGGTTGACAGTAGTAGCTTTACTAATGACAACATAATGTAACTAATAAAAGCATGGATAACATCAACTAATTACACTCAACCATCTCTCTCAATAATGATCTTCTTCCTCCTTATATAGTTGACACCAATGACAACACTTGAGCCTGTTGACATCAATGATAATACCGATCTTATACTTGCAACACTTTTAACATCTCCATGAACTTGTACTTGAAATTCCAAGGCTAAGGGTTAGGTTATCGTGCCTTTATTGAGCCTAAAACCATTTCAAAAAGTGAGCTATGATTTCAAAATTTTAGAATGGGTAACCATTTTAAAGTGGGTACACAGTCTATTTTTAGAATGGGTATCCATTTTAAATTAGGTACCTATTCTATTTTAAGAATGGGTACCCATTTAGGATGGGATCCTAAAGTTTAATAGGTGTGTGTTCTAATTTCATGGTTGGGTCCCCATTCTTGTCAACATTTTTTTCTTTGCATGAAATTATCCCTCTTTGTGGACCTAACTTCTTGCACTTACCCCATATGTTTGAGACCATGTACTCACCTTTTGAGAAACCTATTTCATGTACACTTAACATATTCTCACACTTTTCATATTTTAATGCCTCTCATGTTGTTTTCACTATTGTGATACTCTTTCCATGTTATGTTGTGTACCTTGAGACTATGTTGGTGGTTGTTCACCAGTTTGATTTGGTTGGCTGACAATATAGTTTACTTGGATGATTATGTTACTCTTTTCGGATGTTTATGTTATGTAGATAAATGGTGTTTGATGTTGCTTTTGGATTTAACTGGTTATGTTTAGCATATGGATGTAGTTCTATGTTGTTATGTAATTGATTAGTTATTGCTTTGTGATAATTATGATGATGCGTTTACCGGTTGGAGTCTGGTGAGAGGATGATGTAGCATCACTCGCTCGTGAGCGCCCTACTATGCTACGAATTCCTCTCATAGTGTACTTGTGATTGGATATATATATGTTTCTTTTGACATCTAGTTTGATGTAGGATGTAGGTACCTAACATTGACTCCACCTACACTATCAGGTTTGAGCATGCCCTATAAGCCCAATGGGTATGATGTAGAAAGTAGAGATTGACAAGAAAGTCCCCCACCATAGTCTATCACCTTATCATTTTGTTTGACAATGTGGTCTATCTACTACCCTGTTCCCATTTTGGTATCATTTCATTTTGAGTCATTCATTTTACTTAATTATGTTATCTTAATTATTTGATGTAGTTGTTACTTCTTTGTGTTAATTTTATTATATTTTCGTTCAATTAATTGGTTAATTTAACAAAGTTCGTAAGTATTATGTTGATTTAATTAAAGTATTAAATTATTAAGTGAATTTTTTTGATTAATTAATCATTAAATTAATTCAGTATGTTATAATGATTCAATTATTATTATTTTATTAAATGATGAATATTTAAATGGAATATAATAGAATATTATTATACTCATTAATAATGTTTATTTTATTTCCAATTCCAATGGATAATGTGTTTAAATAAATTATATATTGGAATTTAAATAAAAATTTAGAGATAAAGCTAAATCACATAAAGTAATTGAAAAGTTATTAAAAATAAATTTAAATTGGAAAGATTTTGCATGCAAGTGCATGCATAGTTCTGAACTAAAAAGGGAGGGAAACTTATTTTTTGTGGTTTTAAAGATTTGTCACTAGATTTTATTTTGGAAAACTAAAGACAATTTCTTTATAATTTGAAAATTTGGGAAAAGAAAAGGGAGGAAGTGAATTTTAGATTATTCAACAAGAATTGGCTCTGCAAATTATCTTCTTTCTCAATCATTTTAAAAGAATAAAATACATATTTTTGCTTGTTCAGGAGAAGGAATTCAAGGGTTGTGAAAGAGCTCATTTTCACACATCCTTCTCCAGCATCAAAGTGAAGGAAAATAAGTAGGCATTGTATTTATATTCATGTTGTTATTATTGTTTCATGCATAGCCTATTCCTTTCCATGTTTAATGCAATAAGAACTCTTTGAAGATTGAACGATGTTCTCTTTATGTCGTTCGATCCCTTTTAGATGAGTAGATTTTATCTTAGGGAATTTTGTAGACCCTTTGTTTATAGGATTAATATTTCCATTAGATCTAATTGATGACCATCATTTTCAGTTGTGTAAGCATCATGTTATTCCTACCATCAATGCCATTATCTTAGCTTCTCATTACTTAGTTGTAGAGCCCACGCCCTAGGATTTTTCTCTTTGTTTTATTTTTCTTTGAGACCAGATGTTACTTATTCTCTAAATTGCAACCTATCCTTGAAAGAATGTTTTCCTTTGTTATTGGCTTCATGTTGTCTTTATCGCACTTGTGACTAGGTGAAAATACTATTCTAGAAATGAGCAACAACAAGAAATGTACAAAAAAATAATAAATCGCCTAACACCTCAAGATTAGCCTAGTTGGATTAAAAAAAAAAAAGATAACAAAAAGGAGCTGATTTACCTTGCCTTGAATCAATCCTTTGGTTGGCCCTTGATGGTTGATTTTGTGTATGCTCCTTGGATGACAAAAGATGTTGATATGAGATGCAAGATGGATGAGAAATGAATGAAAATGGTATGATGGATGCAAGGAATGCAAGTTTTTGGCTAAGTATGGCTCAAATAAAATTTTGTAAGAGTTTGGTTAGCACAATGATCAACCCCCTAAATGAGAGAAAAGAGGGGGTATTTATAGAGGAAGTTGAGATTAAACCAACAAGGCCAAGATGAAGGGCTATGGTGAGTTGAGAACTCACAAGCCCTCACATCTTGACATGCAAAATGTGATATGGCCTATAAATGATGATGTGTAAATGAGGTGGAAGGAGGGTACATGATGTGGAGTAAGGACAAGTACCTTGCAAGTACCTTGGGAGATGAGAAGATTCCTTGTAGGAATAAAAAGTGAATTTAAAATTCACATGATTAAGGAATCTTATGGATAAGAAAATGTTCCAAAGGGAGAGGTGGAAAGTACATTGGATAAGACAAAGTGTCTAAAAAGTTAAGCACTTGTCATATGTGAAATGATGTGACAATTCAAAGATTCCATGGGGAAGAGTTCACATGTGACTTAATGTGACAAGTCAAAGATCATATGGGGAAGAGAAAAATAAATTTAATTATCTTTGGAAGGATAAAAAGAATTAAAAAATCCTTGGGAAAATGATTAGGCTAGTTAATGAAGGATTAGAGGAGGGTTAGGTGGCTTAAAGAGATTAGGGTTCAACTTGCAAAATTTGAAGGATGTGACACATCCTAATCAAGGATTAGGCATGTGCACATCTCTAATGATGAGATTAGGAGAATAATTAGGATTAAGAAAGAGATGTGACATGTGAGGAATTAAATAAATGTCATATTTATTTAATTAATTTGATGAAAGGGGGATTAAAGAGATAAGTTATTTAATTATTAACTAAATACCTTAGGGATTTGGCAGAATTAAGGGTATTGATTAGGTAATAGTGATATTACTTAATTAATGCAAATAAGGGGATGGTTAGACCAAAGAGGATAAATTTGGATAAATTAAGTGTCTAAATTTAGGTGTCTACATTTTTTCCTCTTTGAGATGGTGTTATGAAGTATCATCATTTCAAAGAATATTAAAGCATAGATCCCAAAAGAAGACATGGTTAGATAGGAAAAGATGCATCGGTTATCAAAGGAGTGACTAGGAAGGAAGATGATGGGGGTGAAGATAAAGATTAGGGATGAAGGATGCCCCCTCAAGAGGAAATTCAAGTTCAAGAGAACACATGTGTGCTCTCGAAATGGATGAGATGATGAAAGGGGACATGAGGATGATGATGCAAAGTGATGGCAGACAATATGCTTAGAATAACTAATCAATATTATGCTAAGAAGATTGAAGAGATGATGATAAGAGATTGGATGGATATGGGAGGGAGAGTGATGAAAGAGGAATGGATGGGAGGGGATTGTGGTAGATGAGATAATTGGGGATACATGCAAGATGATGGAATGGAAAATGGGATGCAATCCTAATGCAATTTTCCATCTTCGAAGCATTGATTTTTTCTATAGAAGAATACACGACACACCAAGGTATAAAGGACCAAGGCAGATTAGTGTCTAATGCATGAAAAAAACACAAAAAAAAAGAAGGCTATCCCAACACCCAAAAGTCAAGACGACCTTGGTCAGGCTAGGTATTGGGATAACCATAAGCACATAATGATTCCCTAGCATAACACAAGACCTCAAGGATCTTGGTGTGTACTACGTGGGACAACCGAGAAGACAATAACAAAGAAAAGATCAAGATACACCCTTATGTTGACTAGTCAAAGCATGCCATGATATGATGGATCAAGGAAACCATGACAAGTGATGATAGGGAGCTCAAATGATAAACAACAATTAAAAGCATAAAAATATTGCAATCAATTTCAAATGTCATTTGCTATAGGATCAAGGGGATGGATGGGATTGATGAGGTCCGATGATGGATACTAAATGGAAAGATCGATATGATGGAGGATATTTAGAACCGATTGGATTTGATGATACAAGTGGATCTTGTTTGTTAAGAGCTAGCTAGATAAGGTCATAGATTGATGACATGACACAAGAGACATGAAACAAGATAGGAGATTGACACATCCTAGCGACCTAGGGGCTCAAGGGCCAATCAAAGATTAGCCTTGCCTATGTGAAATCTAGAGCCCTTGTAGTTTGATAAAAGGATGACAACTTACCATGGGTAATAGTAGACAGAGGATGATGAAGGCCTTGATGATGGAACCCTAAGGGTGGATCAAATGATCGACCTTACCTACATGAAAGCGTAGGGGAAACGAAGCTTGATAAAAGGCCAAAGACAAATGATGGATAAGGGATAATGAGATAAATTTGATAAGGGGATAAAATGGTGGGACCGATATAATGAGATAGGATAGATGGGTATGTGCAGGATCATGATGGGCCAAAAATTGGCAATATGATGGGTATGTGTAGGGTATGTGGCTGATGACTTTATTTTTACCCAAAATTGATGAAATGAAAAGGGGTTTTAAAGGAGATTCTCATATTTCCACCAATATAGATTATGCTTTACTTTGAATTTAATAAATAATTATTATTCATTTTCTATTTGAATTATGACTAAAGTCATGATTGATAATTTGATTGAAAAGCATCTATAACTTTCAAATGGTATCACATTTTTTGAATCCAAAACATGTGTCACATTCTATGATGTTCATACTATAGGATTAAAAAAAAGATATGAATTTCATAAAGTTTTGACCAAGTTAAGGTGGTCAGACATACAAGTTTTTATATTTTAAAAAAAAATTAATAAAAAATTAATAATTAATTATTTTCTTG
>VDFB02040607.1:0-13785 GCA_007258455.2 Sequoia sempervirens | reverse complement strand
AGTTTTTGTCATGTCCCCATTTTTGACGAGCATCAGAGTTCGTAAGAGTTAGCCTATTATGCGACCCTCGTAGGCTGATAGGTTGGATAGAGGGTCATTTCGAAGTTTGGCTCAGCTTCAGATTGGCAGTTTTGATCAATTGGCTTTCGTTCGGGCTCATTCGGACGTTTCTTGCAGTAGTTGCTATTTTTAGCAGTTCCTGGCAGGCAGCGTGGGACCCCTGCTATTTTTAGCAGTATGGATTTGGCAGCGTTCAGAATCACTTCAGTGTTCGTCAGCTTCAGACGGATCAGTCATCGGATGAGTAACGAGGGAAATATTAATATTTAATTGCATTAATTAAATATTAATTAATTGAGGATTATAATATAAAGTTATAATATTAAATTATAACTTAAGTGATTCTGCTTGAGGGGGTCGCCATCATCAGAGAGGGGGCCAAAATTGACATTTAAATCTATATTAAAATATTTGGCTGTGACTTTGGAAATATTAAAAGATTAAAAGTTGAATATTTTTAATAATCCGTATCTTTAAGGAAATCGCACTTTTCAATGATAAAGGGGTTTTGCATTGGGATTTGAGCCATTATGACATATGAGAATTAAAAATTGATCAGTCTTCGACAGAGAACGGAAGCTGTAGGGTTCCAGTCTCGATACATTGGAGAACGAGCCATCTCCAGTGGGAGCGATTCAGAGGATGTGAAATAACATCTGATTTATTGTCAGCACAGAGGTTTCTTCATCCAGAAGAGATCATTGAACTTCACAGGAAATAAACATTCAGGGTTTCAGACATTATGTTCATTTGGAAAGCTATTGCAAATCAAGGCGCCTAACTTATTGATGTTCTGGAGGCTTAAGAAGGAAGCCGTACAAATCCATTCATTGCTGCTACAGCCGTACTATTCACAGCAAGCTGTACTGTTCAAGGAGAGCCGTACTTATTTAGGAGGTCTGATTTATCATCCAGAGGTTATATAACCTGAGGCGCCTATCTCTTCATCATCTGAAGACCTTCAGAGAGGGACGTATTTGTATTGCATTCATTGATTGCTGATCAATCTCAGGCCATACTGCTGTGTACCTGGCCGTACCATCAGCAAGGAGGTGTCTTCTCTGTTCTAGACAAAACGCCCATCTCCCAGGCAAGCAATCTTCATCACCTTGGGCGCTGGAGTAGCTGGGGTCTTCTGAGATCACCAGACAGGAGGAGGACATATATCATGCAGCCGTACCATGTTAGTTAATTACCAGCAAGCTGCTATCTCCAGGTTTTCATTAGAAATCATTGCTTTATTCATTTGCATGTAACTGGGTTATATTGTAATCGTCTTCAGAAGATTCTTTAATGAACAAGCTTCAGTATTTGCTATAGATTCGGTAGTTCTCAGATCTATATGATTTTATTTAGAATTTACATCATTTATTTGCAAAATCGCCAATCTTCATTTTTATGCAAAAACGTCCAAAAACCCAAAAACTTCAGAAAAACAATAAAAACTGTCAAATTCAGAATTAGGGGAAACCAAGGGTTTCTACAGTTTTTCAGAGAACAGGTTGATACACAACCGTTGCCAGCAGTTGATTGGTACGCCAAGGAATACGCAACAGTCAAAGAGAGGTCAAGTAGAGTTATCCAAAACAGTATACTTTACCTCGACAGCAAGAAGACAAGGAGGGTAAGTGTTCCCAGAGCAGAGCCGCCAGTAGTGGTGAATCCTTCGTTACCTTCCTCGTCAAAACCTAAACAAAAGAAGAGGAGTAATCCTCCCAAGAAAGTACAAGCGCCAAATAATTCAAAGGGCAAGGCGCTTGCCACTGTTACACACACGGAGCCTGACAGACAGCCGGTCACAGAATCAGTTCAGAGGCCAGTTCAGAGTCCTCCAGTACCTGAGGTTCAGCCTCAAGTACCTATATCAATTCCAGAGCAGTCACTAGTCCCAATTCACATTGAATTGGATTCAGACTCTCCACCTCGCAGTGGGTCTTCTACACACTCACTCTCATCCGTACCTCCTGTCGCTAGTGCAGACCCTTCTAGTAGCATTAGCCGAGACCAATCTTGGATCAAAGTTCAGCTTGGAAGGAAGAGGAGGCAGCCATCCTATGTTCTTAATCATTCTGATTTTGATGAGATTTATCAGGATGCGCCAGACAAGAGGGTCAAGAACATGGTTCACGTAGAGAGAAACACTGATATGGAGATTGTCGTCGAGACTGCCGTACCTCCACAGGGAAAGAACTTGGCTGAGTTGGAATCTCAGGATTTTGAAGTTATCACAGTCAACCTTGGTCGTAGCACATGCCAAACTCAAGTTGATCTCCTACAAGTTGCTACAGATAGTGCCAGGGATAGAATACTAAAGGACGGAGAGGATAAGGCAGCCCTCAAGGCTGAAATCAGACAGCTTCGTCAGTATATTTCTAGCCTTGTACATAGTCCAGATGCCATTAACACACTCCCGCCGATGCTTGAGCCTCCAGCAGAGCAAAGTCAACTTAATCACTTAGTTGCATATGGCAAGCGTTTGGATGAATGGGAGGAGGAGTTTGTTGCTAGAGGCCGTACGATGCTTACAGAGTTATATCAGTTGCGGTACAATGCACGAGAGCTCCGTCTTCGTCTTCAGGATGAGGAGCGAGATATGGCAATTAACAAACCCCGGGATGAGATTATGATTGCTCACCTGAGTGTGGCATATGATGCAGTCACAGATGCAGAGGACAGAGAAGCTATCTACTCTTGGAAAACACAATTGGTTTTCAGAGCAAAGATAGAAGAGACTTTGTGTTAAATTAGTGATCAGATCAGTGCACAGAAAATTAATTAAAAAATCAGACACAGTGACACAGCATATACCCTGGGCAAACCCTCCTCTTGAGGGAGAAAAACCCAGCAACAAAGATCTTTCTTTTATATATAAGAAATGGCAATAGTTCTCTTTACAATGAGGCCAATACAAGGCCAATATCCAGCATCAACTCTTGATGTAATGACAGTAGATAATCTGCTCTTCCTTGTATTCTAAAACTGCACTTAGTGAAATTCGCAATCTGATCTTGAAGGAATTCGCACTTGACTGAAGAGAATAATCGAACTTACTTGAATGAATTGATGAGAAGTAACCAACAGATCTCTTTATATAGATGTCACTAGAATCAATCCAAAGGATGTGTGACCTTTCAAAATACAAAGTCGGCCTCATATAAAACCATCGCGTCATTTACTAAAGTCGGCGATTTTGCATTAACAAATAATAATAATTAATTATTTAATATTTATCTTCTAAATCGAAGTGCCATTTGATACGTGCCTTTAGAGATCATATAAATTAGATAGCATTTAGCTATAATCTAATTTCTTCAAGGAAAGATATCGCTGGAAGTTGCTACAACGCTGCATGTAAACATTAACACTTTGGCGTCAGAGTTGGCTGAGAGTAGAGAGCACGTCACTAGTGTACTCCGATTTGTGAGGACTCTAGTATCTCGCTTACCGTGTCGTTATCAGATCGAGGGTGGTGCCTATGTTGAGCTTACCGATGTTCAATCAAAGCTCCAGGCACTCATTCATACCATTTTCAATGGGGAGAGCAATATTGGTTGTAAGGTTACCACCATACGCCCACATTGTTCAACTAGGCAACGAGGAGCGCAGGTGAACTTCAGTTCTCATCACCGGGCCAGTGAGGATGGTGATTGACATAGCATTCTTTTCGACAGCCCATAGTTCCGCATAGTGATGTTTTAACAATCTCACAGGTTTTATCAGTCGTCGGAGATCACACCGGTGAGACTTCGGGCTTCCACCTCTCGTGATAGACATTAGCGATACCGGAGCACCCCATGCTACTCCTTTCAAGTTGTAACCCCATGCTGTCATCACATGCATATCTAGCTCTGAGATCAGCTTTACACGAATTTGAGTTTCCTTTAGCTTGTGCTTTACTGCTTAATCGATGTAGTCTTCCGAAGCTAATCTCAGTTTAATAAGGACGTACAACTTGGTCCATTTTATATTTAGATGCCGCTAACTGGATGGTGAGCTCAGCTTGATCAGAGGTCACTTCATTAGGTTTGGCAAATAATCTTAAGTATGCATTGCAAGATCAGATGACTCAAGCGTGACTTTCAGGCCCTGGGCACACCTTGATGTATATAAATAAGACTTTTGCTCATTTGTAACAATCTTGCTTTGAGAGAGAAATATATGCCGCGGCTCTACCTTACCCTCGCTATCATTATTGCTCTTTTTGGTATTTGTTCAAGCGTATCTTCACTATTAATGATTAATTGTTGCCACATAGCTCAAAGTGAGATTGTGATGGTGAATTCTTTCCATAGTTTAGATAAATCTGTTTTGTGCATCTTTACCATTATGATCAATTGTTATGCCACATAGGGTTTCATGCGATTGTGATGATAAATCTGTTTTGTGAACCTTTACCGTTATGATCAAGTGTTATGCCACATAGGGTTTCATGAGATTGTGATGATAAATCTTTTTTGTGAGTCTTTACTATTATGATCAAGTGTTATGCCACATAGGGTTTCATGAGATTATCATGGTAAATTCTTAAATCTCTTTTGTGCCTAATAAACTTGTTCAGATTGAGATCATAGTTGTTCTAATCTCTAAATTTCAGCAGAGAAATCCGAATCCGCCATTCAGTTCTATTAGGTCAACAAACTTTGTCTACTTCATGTCGCTTTTCGAGGGAACCGATAGAATTTGCTATTAAGTTTAGTTGTAGTTAGTAGATCTGGGTAAAACCAGAAAAACTCGAACCGGCAACGTATATAGCTTTCAGAAAGCCCTTAGTACCTCTGGCTGCCTGGAAAGCCAAAGATGTGATTTAGCCGAATTTATTCTTGTACCTTTGTCAAGCATAACCAGGGAGCTTCCTCCTAATTCTGAAGAGCACCATGAGGTGTGCATAGTCGTCTGCATTCAACTCTTACCTTGTGAGGCCAGCTGTTACCAACAAAAGTTTTAAACGTGAGAGTATGATAGGATTGGTGACAAGATTATGACAATTGTCTTAATCCCATAATATGAGAATGTCCTACTCTAGAATCAAGCAATAAAAACTAGATAAGATAAATTTTAGAAGTTTCAACTAAGATTCCCTGTGAAAGAATCTCATCCCGAAATTAAACCACGTGACATGTCCCCTAATTACCTAAAGTGAGTGAATTAGCTAGGTACACACACATTTTATTCACCACCCCCTTTAAGCGAACCTTAGTATATGATTTATTATGCAAACTATGCAAAGATGAAAATGACTATGGGTCTCGGCTACTAGGCCATGTTAGGTACTCATTTACAAATTCAAATGCAATCAATCTCTCATAAGCAGAGAAAAGGAGAAAACCCAATGGGACGAAACTCCTCTCCAAAAGAGAGAAAAACAAAACAAACATGATGTATGGAGGACTCAATGATACCCCCCAAGGACTACATCCATCATGTATATACAATCAATGACCCCCCATAAGAGGGTAATAGAGAGATAAGATATCTCCCCCATGATGAAGAAGCTCCAATGCCGATGAAGAATGCTTGAAAACAAAAGATGATCCAATGTCTACAAGCAACACATCTCCCCTTAGGAAGAAACAAATCCATAAGCTAATGAAGAAGCCACTCCATGTCCAACTAAAAGGAGGAAGGATGAAGTCTCAACATGTATTCCTCTGAAAACTAAGTAGGAATCTCCAAGCTTGAATAAGTCACAACATAATCATGGTCAAACTCAACCAAGAAACATGACAAATCAAGTGAATGAGGAGACTCATGAATGTCAATCTCCAAAGATAAAGTAGATGGGATAACAGTTGTGCTGAAACTGTCATCAAATAGGAAAGATAGGCCCTCTAATTGGCCCTCCAAATCTGAAATGTGAGACTCCACAAACAAAGAAACAATGTCTATCAAATAGGAATCCCAATCAGGAAGACTATTAGATACTTGTTGCAATGAATCACTAGACGTGCTCAATGAATCATCAACAGAAGATGAATGTGTGATCTCAACTGGAGAAGCAAGAGTTGCAAGAGAAGTCTTTGGATCATCAAGACGCTCAAGTTCAGAATCATATTCGAACCCATCTAAGGTCTCATCATCATAGGGTATGTTGTCAACATCATCAAGTGGAATGAGGCAATCTGAAGCGGGATCATCTAGGATTGGAGGCTTGTGTGGATCTCCAAAAATCTCAAACTTTGGTCCAAACTGTGCGTGGGCATGACATGTCAGAGAAGACCTTATGATAGGTCTCACTGAAAATACTTACACTGAAAGTAGAACCAATCAATCCTATGATATGATCATTCTTATCACCCCAAACTGATTTCTTATATGTTGTTTCTGGTTCAAGAATGAGTTCATAAAGATGTGGCAAAATTTTTAGCCACTTACAATGTGTGATTATTCCCTTTTTCCATGGCGCATAATTATCCCTAGTAAGAACTATTATAGAAGGATGAGTTGAATAACCCATGATTACAATGATAATACACTTCTCAAATGATACAATATGAGATCAACATATACAATACAGCTGAAATGAAGTACAATGATCAAAACAAAACTTTCCCAACTGCCAAAATATCCAAGTATGCTTCAATAGATCCACCAGGCAAAATCTGAAATCACAATATACCTAGGATAGAATCAAGAAAAAGTGCATAGATGGCTAGATAGAGCTCCTCAATACTTTTCCAACGCCGCAAGAATCGTGAAATACGAAGATCGTGACAAAAGGTTATGAGCTTGAGAGCCAAAAATGAAGATCTAACTTCAAACAGAAAAAACTGGCACCAAACAACGAAATTTCTGAAAAATAACTTTACCACTGGAAAATTGAGCTTGTCAGTTTTCCGGCGATATTTCGTTTCAAAAATTTCGCCTTCGTATGTGAAAGTTATGCCAAAATGAAAAAAGCAGCTAGTTTGGGCACTTAGGGGGCAAATAAAGGGCACTGCCAAGGCTATCTGGGGGCAAAATTTTCGACTCCAAACATATGGTCAGCCTTAATACAATATAATGTCAGCTAAAACAGATTTTTAATATATTTAAACTTTTAAAAGAAGCCGACAAGATTAAACAAAGGTGGTTAATAAGAATTAAAGTTGGCTTTGAAACTTTTTTTAAAACAAAGTTTTAACAACTATTAAAACCTGTGGATGAAAATGACATTCGTACCCTTGAAAGTACCCGTTGCAAACCGTTGAATGCCGATGGAAAAGGGATGGATTTGACATGATTTGACCACCGTATACTACTCACATAGTGATGATGCAAGCACTGGAATATACCGGTTTGATGCCGATTTGATGTTAGAATATTCCGCTACCCGAGTATAAAATATGTTGGAGACTTTTTATTTGAACCCCACAAAAATATAAAATGCACGAGACAAACTATAGCCCGTATTTTTTCAAAAAATTAATTAATTTTTATTAATATGCAAAACTATTTTTTCAACAATTTTTCTGCAAATAATAAATGTTGATTGTACCGCTCGAGAGGCCATACGGCCTGCCTAGATAAAAAAAAAATTGCCTCGGAAACAACTTTACCGAAAATGGATGAATTTATAGTCAAAATTCGACTATGCAGCCTTCTGACTGCGATGGTGATGCAAATCTAGGCCCAAAGTGCTCCGAAAAATTAGTGACCTCCTGGATCAACTACTCTTCACACTTCTTCAAACCCTCATAGATCAGCCAAAACATAACCAATTTTGACGAAACGAAAGGCAAACCTGACTTTCTTTGACACCCTGGATTCGATAATGAGGTCCTTGAAACCCCAAAATACACCCAACAAAATCTTCAAGCCAACATGAAACCCTCAGATCTGGGAAGGAATCTGCAACACAAGAGCTTTGATACCATGTGGGAGTTAATGGTAACTCCCTAACACCCCCAGGAATAGTTGCTAGACCAAAATATCTTCCACAAGAGATAGAATGGCAAGAAAGCTTGCTTCAACAATGCAAGATTGAATATTGGTTGAATATACTTCAATACAAATGTACATGAGATGCCTTGTTTATAAAGGCGATGTAGACACATAGGATTAGACAAGATTATGGCAAGTGTCTTAATCCTATAACATGAGACAACTAACAAACTACCTACCTAGGAATCAAGCAATAAAGCTAGATAAGATAAGTTCTAGAAAAGCCAACTAAGACTTCTAGAAAGAATCTCTTATCCTAAGTAAACTTAACATGTGAATATGTCCCCTAATTACCTAGTGAGTGAATTAGCTAGGTACAAGACATTTATTCACACCAACTCTCGCTTCCCTTATCGTGGAACAACAATATAGAGGAGTCATTCATGAAGGAGTAGAAGGAGTAGCAAAAGACGGAAGGACAAGGGATCCTTATTTGGCCGCCCCATATGAATGGCATGCGCCACATGAGGTCCAAGGAGATACCCCTTCTGACCGTCCTCTTTTATGCTCTCCTCGCGATTGAGCATCCTCAAAAGGGGGTCATAATTAGTTTAGCAAATTTACTAGAGTTACTAATGATGCTATCCTAATTGTTAAGTTATTATTGTAATTGAATTTTGAATTGTTTACAGGGATTAAATCAAACTAAGGTACTCTCTCAATCATCTATTTGTTTGGAAATTGGTAATTTAGAACAAAACCAATAATATTCCTATTAGGGACATTACACGTTTCTGAGCACATAAACCCCTACGCCTGAGCTCTCCTTGAGTTGGATGAGGTGGATGCACCACATATGCATGGACTATAACTAGAGCCCACAATTCCTATCTTATCTACATCGGATTTTGTTGGAAAATAAGAAGCAATGGTTGCTTGTGACCTAGCCATCTCCAATTCTTTTTCATCCAATGATGCAAGAAGTGCCATCATCTCTCATTTCACTTCTTCTAGGGTTGTTGGACAAGGCTTAGAATCTTGATAAGAAATTCCTACAAGATGGTATTTGAGGCAATTGATGCCTCCACTAAGCTTTTGCGCGCAATAGTTACAAATCAAAGCCCCCACTACCCGTCCCATTATGGCATGTTTCTAAGCGGAGTCATGGCTTCCAAGCGATGTAACTCCAAAGTAACGGCTTCCACTTCCTAAGTCCAAACCAAATGTAGAGATGGATGCCATCGTGATCATATGTTAACTTGCAATTTTAATATGAACAAAAGAAAAGTGATTAAAATAATATTGCAATCCAAACATGATTTTTTTTAAATCACATAAAATTTAAAGTAATATAGTAAAATGGAAATTAAATTGACAAGTTTGAAAAAGAATCACTTTTAACCTTAAAATGTAAACCCTATATTCAGAAAGAAAAAAAAATTAAAAAATTAAAAATTTGAAAAAGAATAGCTTAAATCATTCAAATTTTAATCGACAAACAAATTTACACAAATTGAATCAATTCAATCCAATAAAATATGTAAATATGACATGCTAAAAAAAATAGAAATGATTTACCAATTTATATGCTTGAAAAAAATATTAACTTAATGCAAATCCGGAATTCCAAAAAAAATTTCTTCAAATCCCCGAAAAAATCTTCCCAATTTGCTCTAGAATGCTTGCTTGCTACTGTGTGTTAAAGAAAGGCAAATGGGGGTTTTAAAGATCAAAAAATCTGTTTTTTCAATCTCATACCTACAAGGTTTTCGCTTGGACACAAGTATTCTCTAACAACTCGGCCAAAAACCTTAGCGAGTAAATATTGTGAGTACTCGCGACACTAAAAAACTTGCAGAGTACCCAACAAGTAAACATTGTAAGTACTTGCAGCACTAAAAAACTTGCAAGTACTCAACGACTCATCGAGTCTACAATCTATAGTTCATATATATAAATGGCATGGTCCCATGACTAGTTTTATCAAAAAAAAAAAAAGTTGATATACATTAAGATGAGATATATTTTACATATGGTATTATATATGATATTTGACATGCATTTCCTTTTGTATTGGGATTTTGTAATGAAATAACTTGCACAATAGAATAATATGATATGAAATATGCTGCAAATACTTGATAATAATATGCCACTTTGAGGGGGCAACCTCCTAATCCACTTCAAGGGGGATACCTTCAATAGTCTTCAATATGAACTTAATACTCAACATGATGATAATAACTAACCTATACCTCCTATATATACCATACTTATGCCTTGGACACCACCTAAGCCAACTAATATACTTAAGTATAACTCCTAGATGACCTAAATACCTATATATGATTATAATAATGATTATGTAACTTATTTAACAATTAAGGTAGCCACAAGCTGACTACTCATAAACTAATACACACTATAGGGTAAGGGTCATAACATTGCCCCCTCTTTACAAAAGCATTGTCCTCAATGCATAAAGTCATCATCTTCATCTTCTTTTTCTTGTACTTGTTCTTGTTCTTGCTCGTGTTCTTGTTCTTTCTCTCTCTTGTTTTTGTTATTGCCGACCGGACGACGAAATGATCGATGCCTCGATGATGAAATCGGACAATGAATCCAATGATTCGAATTCGATTTTGATGAACCACTTTCCCAAACAAATCTCCAAGAAACTAGCTAGCTTGTAACTTTGAGAGCGACTTTTTTGGAAACCCTAATTCTCCAATAAATAACTTAAATCTACTCCAATATCTCCCAAATTTGGACTATAGATACTAGAATATATTCCTGAAAACCCCTTTAAAAATCAAGAAGAAAATTGCCAAGATCTAAGATATATGTGCTTCCAAAAATAATTTGGTAGAAACCCTAATTTTGCAATAAATCGCTCAATTCTGCTTCAAATCCTCCTAAATCTAGACTATAGACTCTTCAATATGTTCTTCAAAACCCCTTTAAAAATCAAACAAAACATCGTCAAAATTTGACAGATACACATTTCACAAAATGACTTCCAAATTTGAAAAAAAAATGTCTTGTCTTCACAGTGCCAAGATCATGCTCTGATACCACTTGTAATAAAGTAACTTGCAACAATAGAATAATATGATATTAAATATGTTGCAAATACTTGACAATAATATGCCACTTCGAGGGGGCAACCTCCTAATCCACTTCGAGGGGGATACTTCCAATAGTCTTCATTATGAACTTAATACTCAACATGATGATAATAACTAACCTATACCTCCTATATATACCATACTTATGCCTTGGATACCAGCTAGGCCGGCTTAGATAGTTAAGTATAACTCCTAGGACGACCTAAATACCTATATATGATTATAATAATGATTATGTAAATTATTTAAGAGTTAAGGTAGCCACAAGCTGACTACTCATAACCTAATACACACTATAGGGTAAGGGTCATAAAATTCTTTAGAACCATTTAAGATTGAGAAAGTCCAATTTACTCTAATATGTGATTATCACAAGTTTTGATATTTGTATTTGTCAAGAATTGATGGGATTGTGTTAATATTTATGAATCAATGATAGAGAAAAGGCATTATATCAAAGTATATTAATGATGTGGACGGGTCATTGAAACTAAAAGGCACGACCAAGAATGGTAGCATTGAAAAAGGATTGCCTAAAACATCTTCCAACTAAGGTAGCAACCAAAAAATGTAAGTACTCACAAAAAGAAAGCCGCACAAGTATATAACAAAATAAAATAGCATTCAATGAACTAATCAATTACAAATAAGGAGCAGAACAACTCATCAATCTTCATCAACATTGGATTGAGAATCTGCAATGCTATCAACAAATATATTGTCACCAATGATTTTCAACGCATTATCAAATGAGGTGGATAGGTTTATGGGAGATTGTTCAATTATACTTGGAGGAAACAAATCGCTCCTAATTAGAAGAGAAGAGGAGTATGCCTTCCCAACATCCATGGCCAAAATCTCTTGGAATAAGTTTAGAAGTTGTGATATAGACCCAATCAACAGGTTTAGATTGGATAGGGCAATGGTCCAAGCTTGAAATGCATTATATTGTAACTAGAGGATTGTTAAGAATTAAGTATAGAGAGTTGCTAAAGCAGTCCCTAATGACATCATTGAAGGCCAACTATTTCACATAGTAATCTTGTTGTCTTGTTGCAAAAAAAGAGAGAAATTCCCAATAAAATTGCAAAGATTTTAAGGAAAGGCATAAAGTCTGCTTTCCTTCATGAGAAAAATATCCTTTTGTTGGAAATATTGTCATTGATGACAAAGGGGCATGGACAAGATAGTTTGTCATTGATGTCTTGTTCTCATCGATGTCAAAGGTTGAAGAGGAAATTAATATAGGCCAAAGGCCATAAATTGCATCATCAAAAGGACAGTAAAATTGGTTGACTTCATGTATCACTCCTATGCAAAATTACCAACATCATTCAAGATATGGAGTAGTGAAATCTAAGTCTTTGTTTATTGATGAAGTCGAAAAAAAAGTTAAGTGTTATATGGCCGACCCATTCAAGTGTCCAAGGCAGTGATGAGATCAAAAGAAGACCAGCAAGTATTATTAATATCACATGATTCCTAGAGCAGTGTTTCATAAAGGATATTTTATCAATTGAATACAAGCCGACTCTGTCATGTCCCCCAAATAGAACACTAAAATATAAAAATGACCAAGCATTGAAATGCAAATAAATAAATAAAATAATTAAGAAAATATGTATTAAAAATATAGAAAGAAATATTAGCAATTTAATATTATTATAATTACAATTTATCATGGGCGATAATATTGAAAATGTAGTTGCCTTGCTCATATGGCTCCTCTGAGTAACTGTCTTGAACATCTGAATACATTTGAGCCTCTGAATAAACTTGAGCTTCTTCATAAACTTGAGTATCTGGCGCCTCCACGGGACCATTAGCCGAAGCTGGTGGAAATCTGTAATTAACTTCCGGTGGCGCGTAGCTTTGATATTCAGACACAAGATTGACATTTTCTATGATTAATGCCTAGTCATATCTTTGCACTGGGACAATCTCATACCCAGTGGTTGGAGGATTCTCAGTACCCTCCGTGCTTTTCACTTCTCCTTTAAAGATATCAGCAGCGACTTGAAATTCATGGCATTGTAATTCTGAGTGCTGACTTGTATTGTGAAGCCGACACCATCCGGACATAGCAGCTTCTGCCAAAAATACTCTGTCCGTGGGACGATTTTCTGGAGGAGGCGGGTTATCTAGCGGTGATGGAACTCCTCCATTGTTAGGTCCAGTATTCCAGGACCTCTTTTGATATCCTTGATTATTATTTTGATACCCATGGCTGTTATCGTGTCCATGTCCTTGATGGGCATCTTGATGGTGTTGAGGATTATTTTGATATCCTCGATTGGCACCTGGATGTGCCTGATAATTCTTTATCATTGATTGCATTTGGTTATTTTGATTTCTGAGGTGAGTCACCTCATATGACAGCCTTTTCATTTGTTCTACTAATTCTTTCATTTCATCTCTCTCCTCTTGTGTCCTTGCTGCAGGTACTGTATTCTGGAGATAGACAGGCTGTGTAGCTGGAGTCTGGGATAGAGGTACCCCAGGATGGAGAATCAATTGGTCAGATGGTGGTGTAACATGATATGCTGGTTGCGGAACTGGATTCAATGATGGAATCTGCTGATTCCAAGCCGGAGTAAGAGTCTGCATTTGATTGTTCGTGGTGACCAAGCCAGTGTACAAAGAAGGTCTAGTTATGTTTTGGCCCATATTCTTCAACCGCCTTAGCATATGCTTGGTTCATATCCAATGGAATGGGATGTGCTTGTCTTACAAACAT
>VDFB02040606.1:0-18457 GCA_007258455.2 Sequoia sempervirens | reverse complement strand
TGACTAAAGACAACAACTATGTAATAAAAAGGAAATGATTAGAAAGGTATATATAAGAGGTTGTTAACAAAGGTTTGAAATTTTTTAATATGCAGTAATTAATATAAAAAATGGAGTGATAAAAAAGGTGATACAAAAGCAACAATTTATATTATAAGAGTCATTAAAAAGAAGTGACTATCTATTGTGAGAAGGATGAGAAGGATGTGAATGTATTAGATAAAACAAGTGAATTAACTATGGAGCAATTACGATATAAGAGTTTTCGATCCATATTAAAGGAAGAAAATAATTTTCATAAGGAGATGACTATTATATATTATGAAGCGATCAACCATTAGTTAAAGGATGTGATCAAGCAATCAACAGTCAAACTATAGAGGTAGTGATTACTTATAAAGGAAAATAAATTATGTTACGAAAGGGTGCATGCATATTAGTAGTCTTCTTTCTTTGTAAAATAAGATGTCTTCTCATGAAGTCGCTTCTCTTGAAAAATAAATATAAAGAGTTAGTGAGGTGTGATTAAGGGAAGAGCGATGTGTTGTGTTGTATTGAAAAGAAAGATATATCAAATACACACCAACAATTGATACACATAAATTTAAAAAGAAGTATGTGGAGGTCTAAAAGAAGAGTATGCAAATTTGAAAAAAGATTGTGCATGGTTTGGATCAGATTTTTGGAGGAAGGATATTGCTTGGGAAGTGATTAGATTTGTATTAAGAAAGTCTTGTACTATTCAAAATCATATTTGAAATCAGATTCATGAAGAGATTTCTTTGAAACCAATGGGAGAAGGAAAGCATTGTATTTAGAGTTGTGAAAGAAAGAGTATCTATAATCAAATCTATGTGAATTCATTATCATCCATTGAAGAATTTGAAGGTTGGTGCCTATCAAAGAAGAGATTGGTGTCTCTTACTAAGTTGGTGTTCAATTGTAGGGACATGTGTCTCAAGTGAGTTGGTGTCTACAAATTCTACAAGTAAGGATTGGTGTCTCCAGTGGGTTGGTGCTCACAAATTGTAGAAGAGGGGATTGGTGTCTCGTGTAGATTGACTCCTACAAAGATTGTAAAAGAATTTTATATAAAAGTAATATTTTTTGTGTTTTTCTCATCTAAGAGTTTCCACATAAATCAAGTGTTCTTGTGTTCTTGTTATTCATATTGTACAATTGATGTTACTGTGATTTTTAAGTTTGTAAAAGTAAAAGATTGTATTATATTGATTTTCCCCCTCTCAATATAATTGTGTGGTCATCAATTGAAATCAAAGTCAAATTCTTTGTGTTGAAAAATTGTCATTGATGTCAAGCAGATGCATATTGAATGAATAGATATACATTGAAAATATGTGAACCAAAAGGGATAGATATACAAGAATAGAAAATAAATCTATGTAAGTTTCCTGGTCGAGTTGAAGCTTCTAATATGTTTCTGTGTTGAGTTGAAGATACATCTATTGCTAGTTTATGAAGATAAAACAGTATGTGTATATGAAGCTTCTAAAGACTATATCGACATGAGTTGAAGTTACATCTATTGTTGGTTTCTGAAGATAAAACAGTATGCGTATCTGTAGCTAAAGAATGAATCAACGGATATATCTATTGCTAGGTTTTTAAAGACAAAACCAGTATGCAGATCTGTAGCTAAAGAATAAATCGATAGATATATCTATTGCTGGGATGAAGCTGAAGCCAAAAATGATGAATCATGTCAATATCAGATTGACACCAAGTGGTTAAGGATTTCAAATACAAGACAAGTATCAAAAGATGGAAAATACAATTTCAGCTGATTTCAGTTTAATGAAGACAATTTAGAAATCACACTAACTAAAAGATGGTTAATGAAAACACGTAAGACAAAGAAAAGTCGTGACTCAACTTTTTGAAAGATACGTCCTTTACAAAATGATGCACCTTCATTTTCAGAATTAAACTAATCAAAGGTCAGCAAAAATCATTATTGAAATGATGCGTCTAAACAAAGAGATGTGACAAGATCAAGAGGAGCGACTCTATGAAGTGTTTCATTGAATGGTATCATCTGAAGGGTGCGATTATGCCTAAATGAAATAAACAATTAAAAAAATACAAGAGGCAGATTTAAAAAGGGTTGTGTTGCTCAAGTGAAAAGTTACATTACTTGGCCAACATACGTACATGAATTCAAAAATATGTTTGAGTGTGATGTTGTAGAGTATGTGAGAAAATTGGATCAGAGAATCTATTCTCTTGTGTGGGCTTTAAGGTGATAACAAACATCACAAAGTAGGGTGGAGGATAGAGGAAGTGTAGATCTGGTTGAAGGCAGTTACTTTACATCCATTGTTGAGTTAAGTCAAGGTTGGTGCGTTGCACACTAGGGGTTAGTGCTCCTTGTAGGTTGGTGCCTACTAAATTTATCAAAGGGTTGGTGCTCCTTGTAGGCTGGTACCTACTAAACCATAACATTCATTAGTCAAATAGGTTGGAGCCTACTATCTTTGTCATTTCATTTAAGCATAATTTACAACTATTGAAGTCAACTTGATTACATTGTTTCATATTGCATAGTTGATGTTGAATAGAAGCTGAAAGTTGATTAAGATTAAAAAGGCAAAAGTTTGTTTGATTTACTGATTCACCCTCCCCTCCGCCCAACCCCTCTTAGTAAATCTTTGTGCTCTTCAATTGGTTTTAGGGTAGGGTCCTTCTTGAAAGCCTAACCGCTTGAAGGAAATCCTTAAGAGCACTTATGGCAAACAATAATAATATAGCCAAAGCACCCATCTTTGATGGGTCTAATTATGTCTTTTGGAGTATTAAGATGGAAGCTTATTTGAATGCCCTTGGGTTTGATGTGTGGAAATCTGTTGTTGATGGGTATACACCTCCATCAACCCCTCCAACAGATCAAGCTGGAAAGAAGAAAAGCGAAAACAATGCCAAAGCTAAGCATGCTCTTCTTTGTAGCTTGACGAATTCCAAATTTAAAAAGATCATGTGTTGCAAGTCAGCAAAAGAAATATGGGGTCAAACTCCAAAACATTTATGAAGGAGATGCCAAAGTGAAGAAGGCAAAGCTGCAAACTCATCATTCAGGAAGTTTGAGACCCTCAAAATGAAAGAAGATGAAGACATAGCATCATATTTTCTTCACTTTGATGAAATTGTGAACATTATGAGAGGACTTGGTGAAGATGTTGATGATGCTTTTGTTGTTGATAAAATACTAAAATCTCTATCTACAAGATTTGATTCCAAGGTATTGGCATTGGAAAAATTGACAAATATAGACACATTGACAAATGATGAACTACATGGGATTCTTGTTGCTTATGAAATGAGGATTGTGAAGGGAGGACACCACAAAAGGATATTTCCTTCAAAGAATCTAATAAAGGAAAAGCCAAACATGATACATCAAGCGAGAAGTCAAGTGGTGAAGAAGCAGAAACCTATTTCATGAAGAAGCTTAAGAAAAGAAGTGGAAAGTACAAAGGAAAATTTCTTTTTAAATGTTTCAATTGTGGAAAAGTTGGACATTATGCTTCCTAACATCCTCAAAATTAAAGTGATACAAGTGAAGAAGAAAAGGAAGTTTACACAAAGAAAAAGGGGAAGAAAAACTCTAACCAAAACTCAAAGAAGAAGTCCCAAAAACATAAAAAGAGTTTTTATTCAAAGAAACAAAGCAGCTCTTCAGAAGAACAAAGTGATGACATCCAAAGCAATGATGAAGAAGAAATATTGTTCATGGCCATGGAAGACACATTTAGTGAACATGGAGAACAAAATGTTGATCAAGAATGCAATGAAGAAGAAAAAGTAGATCTTGAGGAAGAGCTCTATTATGCATACAAACAAAATGAGAAGTTGAAAGATCAAAGAAATGACTAAAAACTTGGAGGAATCAAATAAAATAATTGAAGATTTAAGAACTCAACTTGTAGAGGTTGAACAAGTTGAAAATAAAACAATAAATAAGTTGGAACAAGAAGTTGCCATGTTGAAGAAAGAATTGGAAAAGAAAAGGGGGCAGCATACAAGATTTGATAAACATGCTACATGTTCCAAGATAAGTGAAATGACCTTCAAAACTAGAGACGCAAGCAAGAAGATTAATAAAGGGAATGATGCAAACTCACAAGAACCAATGACTACTCCAAGATGACTTGGGTTGCCTTCCTAAAGGAGAAGTTTGAAGCCTTTGAAAAGTTCAAAGTTTTTAAGGAGTTGGTTGAAAATGAAGTTGATGCAAAGATAAAATGCCTTAGATCAAACCGAGGACGAGAATTTACCTCAAATGAGTTTGAGAATTTTTTCCAAGAGTGTGGAATAAGGAGACAATATTCAACAGCCAGAACTCCTCAACAAAATGGCGTAGTGGAGAGGAAGAACAAAACTGTTCAAGAGATGGCAAGGGAAATGTTGAATGAATCAAAGATAGCTGATACTTTTTGGAAGGAAGTTGTTGGTGCAAGAGCACCCAGGGTCTTCATGCCCCATAAGGGGGTCAAATGTTGAAATTTTGTTTTGATTGAGTCAAGAACATGTAATAAGGTCTTGCATGACCATTTCAAGTGTGTTTGAGTTGGTCTTGGGTCAATAGGGGTGATTTAGTGGTCAATTACAAAATGTTGTCAAGTTGTTGAATTGTTGTCAATGCAACTTTTGCAATTTTTGTCATAATAGGGGTCTAATGATGATTAGTTAGGTTTTTTATTTGAAAATTAGTTGGAAGCAGTTGGAAATGGGTTTTGAATATTAAAATTACCTTGTGTGGTCGAATGTGGGGTTAGTTTTTGAAAATTTGAAGTTGAATCAATAAAATACCTCTGTTTTCTATAATTTTGAACATAACTTTGTTGCTACAAGGTGTTGTACAATTTTTTACAACCTCCTCATGCTGAATTCGATTGGACTTGATGGAGCATTGAGTCCACTCTTTATTGCACTTGGTTTGGTTCATTTTCATTAAGATTTGTTCAAGTTACAAGCATTTTACTCCAAACAGGTTGAAACCTTGGTTAGGGTTGTTAGTGAGTGAAAAAAATGGAATAAGTTCCATTCCACTCGGTGAAATCCCTTGAAACTTGGTGGAATGGAAGTAGGCATGCGTTTGAATTTCACAAACTTGCAAGCTCGGAGGAAGGTGTTTGGTACATGCAAATTGATGCCCTAGCCTAATATCTTCATGTATTAGGCTTAGTGACTCTATAGACTTAGGGTTTTGTTGAAAAGCTCTTAAAGAAGTGTTCTAGATGGATTGAATTGATGGTTCAAACCCTATGTGATATGTTTGAGGCATTGAATTGAATATTTAGTACCTACAGCTCAAAAGTCTTGTTGTTACCTAGCCCTTTCAAGCAAATTAGGCCTAATTTGTTGTAGGACAATCAATTTTTTAAGGTTTCTGTCCAAATAGATTTCTAAAACTATGTTTGCAATTGTGATATCATGTCTTCACTAAAAGTTATGACCAAAAAACCCAAATTGTTGCTCCCATGTTTAAGGTTTTAAGAGCAAGTAGTCAATTTTTTATGGTTTCCGTACAAAGGACTATTCCCTAGTTTTGAGATATGTTTGTAAATGGTGAAAAGGATATCTGAAAGTGCCTTTACATTTTGAATTTAATGCTTCCTCTGAAATTTATGAAGGAAAAACTAGTTTTGAAAGGCTACAAAGAGAATGAGGTCTAATGAATGAAAACCCACCATTTGAATGCTTAGAGATTGAAATTTTTCTTGTTTGAAGATAGTTTGGAGTTGTCCACCCTGCTCTACATCAATTGTCCATTCAACAGTGTATATTTTGAATTGTGCACAAATCAAGGTCAATAATGAGAAAACATTGTATGAGGTATGGAAAGGAAGACCTGCAACAATTAAGTACTTCAAATTTTTTAGAAGCACGTGCTATATTAAGAGAGATGAAAAAGACTTGGGAAAATTTGATGAAAGAGAAGATGAGGGGATTTTTCCAGGATATTCCACAAGAAGTAAAGCATATAGGTGCTACAACAAAAGGTTGCACAAGATAATAGAAAGTGCAAATGGAAAAATTGAAGGTAAACATTGCAATGACATTGCAGAAAATAATCTTGATATGCAAGGTGTGTAAGGAAGATGAATATGTAAAAGAAGATGAAGATTCAAAAGAAGATGAAAATAAGGAACTAGGACAAGGAAACTCAAAAAACTCCTTCTAAAACCCCATCAAAGGTATCCAAAACTCTATCTAAATTTGTTCAAAGAAATCATCCAGAGGACTTAGTGATTGGGGATTTAGAAACAAAAGTACAAACTAGAAGGGAATTGGCTAACACAACAGAACATGCACACTTTTTCCTCCTTTCTAGGATAGAGCCCAAAAACTTCAATGAAGCAAGTGAAGACAAGTGTTGGGTAAGAACCATGAAAGAAGAGATAGATCAGATTGAGAAGAATAACACTTGGGAACTTGTCCCAAGGCCCAAAGATAAGAATGGCATTGGAACCAAGTGGGTCTTTCGACACAAGATGGATGGGAATGGAGAGATAACAAGAAATAAGGGAAGGCTTGTTTGTAAAGGCTATGCTCAAGTGGAAGGTGTAGATTTTGAAGAGACCTTTGCTTTAGTTGCACGGTTGGAAGCAATCAAGATGTTTCTAGCATTTGCAAGTTACAAAAGGTTCAAACTCTACCAAATGGGCGTAAAATCTGCCTTCCTAAATGGAGACCTAGAGGAAGAAGTGTATGTTGAACAACCTAAAGGATTCTCATTGATAGAAAAGAAAGGTAATGTTTGTAGGTTAAGAAAAGCACTCTATGGGCTTAAGCAAGCCCCAAGAGCATGGTATTCAAGGCTTGAAAAATACCTCAAAGAGAAAGGGTTCAAAAGAGGAGATGCAGATAGCAACTTATACATCAAAGATGAGAATGGTCATTTATTGTTTGTAGTTGTGTATGTAGATGATATTATTTTTGGTGGAAGCATGGAAAAAATGTGCAAAGAATTTTCCTCATGTATGCAAAAGGATTTTGAAATGTCAATGCTTGGGGAATTATCTTTCTTCCTTGGATTGCAAATTTCTCAATTAAAGGAAGGAATATTCATAACACAAACTAAGTACATCAAGGACATGTTAAGAAAGTTCAAAATGGAAGATTTCCATCCAATAAGTACACCTATGGTCACAGGTTACAAACTAAGCATGGATGATGAATCCCCTAATATTGATCAAACTCAATACAGATCCATGATTGGAAGTCTATTATATGTGATAGCTACAAGGCCTGACATTATGGAAACAATGGGATTAGTGGCTAGATTTCAAGTAGCACCAAAAGGAACACATTTTCAAGTGGTAAAAAGAATTTTCAAGTACTTGAAAGGTACCATGAGTTATGGCCTATGGTATTCCAGTGAAAAAGACTTTACTCTAAAGGCTTTCACTGATGTCAATTGGGTAGGGAGTTTGGATGATAGGAAAAGAACAAGTAGAGGATCCTTTTACCTTGGTGAAATATTAGTGTCTTGGATATGCAAAAAAAAAACATCAGTCTCGTTATCCACTGCAGAGGCTAAATACATTGTTGCAGCGACATGTTGCACCCAAGTACTTTGGATGACACAAACTTTGAAAGATATCAAGGTTTACTATAATCATCCTATCATCATTTATTGTGACAACACAAGTGCAATTAGTATATCCAAGAATCATGTCATGCACTCCAAAACAAAACACATGCCTATCAAATACCACTTCTTGAGAGAGCAAGTGCTTGAGCAGCAAGTAAAATTGGAGTATGTGGAAACCAAGGAACAAATAGCAGAAATTTTTACAAAGCCTCTCCCAAAGGATACTGTTGAGTACCTAAGGGACAAATTGGGAGTAATCCCACACCCATCAAGTTGCTAGATGGGAGCATACACTCAAGGGGAACTATACCTAATTCTTTGTAGCTCCATGGAACGAAATGTAATACCCCTTGCCATTGATGTCAAAGGGGGAGAAATTGGAGATAGGGGGAGCATTTGAGCATTTGGAAAATGGGTTGCCATCAATGACAAAGGGGGACAATGTTGAAAAAGTATCATTGATGTCGAGAAGATGCATATTGAATGAACAAATATACATTGAAAGTATGTGAACCAAAAGGGATAGATATACAAGAATGGAAAATATATCTATGTAAGTTTCCTGGTCAAGTTGAAGCTTCTAATCTATTTTAGTGTTGAGTTGAAGCTTCTAAAGATTGTATCAACATGAGTTGAAGATACATCTATTGTTGGTTTCTGAAGATAAAACAGTATATGTATTTGAAGCTTCTAAAGACTGTATCGACATGAGTTGAAGTTACATCTATTGTTGGTTTCTGAAGATAAAACAATATGTGTATCTGTAGCTAAAGAATGAATCAATAGATATATCTATTGTTGGGATTTTAAAGACAAAACCACTATGTGATTCTATAGCTAAAGAATAAATCAAAAAATATATCTATTGCTAGGATGAAGCCAAAAAATGATGAATCATGTCAATATCAAAATTGACACCAAGTGGTTAAGGATTTCAAATACAAGACAAGTATTAAAAGATGGAAAATACGATTTCAGTTTAATGAAGACAATTTAGAAATCGCACTAACTAAAAGATGGTTAATGAAAACACGTAAGACAAAGAAAATCCGTGACTCATCTTTTTGAAAGATATGTCCTTTACAAAATGATGCACCTTCATTTTCAAAATTAAACTAATCAAAGGTCAGCAAAAATCATTATTGAAATGATGCGTCTAAACAAAGGGATGTGACAAGATCAAGAGGAGCAACTCTATGAAGTGTTTTATTGAATGGTATAATCTGAAGGGTGTGATTATGCCTAAATGAAATAAACAATTAAAAAAAAAACAAGAGGCAGATTTAAAAGGGTTGTGTTGCTCAAGTGAAAAGTTACATTACTTGTCCAACATACTTATATGAATTCAAAAATTTGTTTGAGTGTGATAAAATCAGATCAGAGAATCTATTCTCTTATGTGGGCTTTAAGGTGATAATAAACATCACAAAGCAGGATGGAGGATAGAGGAAGTGTAGATATGGTTGAAGGCAGTTACTTTACATCCATTGTTAAGCTAAGTCAAGGTTGGTGCCTTGCACACTAGGGGTTAGTGCTCCTTGTAGGTTGGTGCCTACTAAACATGTCAAAGGGGTTGGTTCTCCTTGTAGGTTGGTGCCTACTAAACTATAACATTCATTAGTCAAGTAGGTTGGAGCCTACTATCTTTGTCATTTCATTTAAACTTAATTTATAACTATTGAAGTCAACTCGATTACATTGTTTCATATTGCATAGTTGATGTTGAATAGAAGTTGAAAGTTGATTAAGATTAAAAAGGTAAGAATCTGTTTGATTTACTGATTCACCCCCTCCCCTCTCAGTAAATCTTTGTGCTCTTCACTTCAAAACATAGCTTAACTGCTTGAAGAAAGACCTTATATAAGAACACATGGCAGGACACAAAAGATATGGTTTCTCATAAAATAAAGCATCATTTTTTGATGCAACAAATTATGATTTTTGGAACATAAGGATGGAAACCAATTTAAATTCTCTAGGATATGACATTTGGAAATCCGTGGTGAATGGTTATACACCTCATGTGACTCCAACAAATCAAGAAGGAAAGAGGGCTAGTGAATATAATGCAAAGGTGAAGAATGCAATCTATGTGGATTATTAGAATCAAAATTTGTGACGGTTATGTACTGCAAATTGGGTAAAGACATGCGGGAAAAATTGAAGAATACCTATGAAGGAGATGATAAGGTCAAAAAGGCTAAACTTCAAACTCATAGAGGGTAGTTTGAAAGTCTCAAAATGAGAGAAGAAGAAAAATTTTCCACCTTTCCTTCTAGTGCATGAGATTGTTAACACAATCAAGGGGCTTGGAGAAGAGATTAAAAATTCAATCATTGTTCAATTTTTTTAAGATCGTTGCCTCACAAATTTGATGCCAAGGTTTTGGCAATTGAAGAAATGAAGGATTTAAATAAACTAACAATAGGATGAGTTGCATGGAATCCTCGTTGTTTATGAGATGAGGACCAAACATGAGAATCCATCAAAAAAGGAAGCTACCTTCAAAGCTACAAAGAAACAAAAAAAAATAAAGAATTTGAACTTAGTGAAAAATCATATAATGAATTTGATGATGAAGAATCCAAATTTGTAAGAAAAAGCTAAAGAAGGGCTATGGAAAGTACAAATATAATTTCTCTTTAAGTGTTTCAATTGTGGTAAGATAGGACATTTTTCAAATAAGTTCCCTTATCCAAAGAATAATGACGGTGAGGAAGAAGAAAAACATTACACAAAGAAAGGGATCAAAAATGTTTAGTATCACAAAAACAACAAAAAAGCAAAAAAGATAATTTTAAGAAAAGTTTATAATCCTACAGGGATGGTAGTTCATCTTATAAAAGTGACACAAAGAGTGGTAGAGAAGAGACCCTTTTTATGGAGTTGGACATTAGAAAATATCAAAAATATTAGCAAAGAGAAGGATAAGATACTGCTGGATAAGGAAGAAAACCTTGAAGGTTATAGTGCAACAGATCTAGAGCAGGAACTCATTTATGTCATACGAGAAATAAGAATACTTAGAAGAACCATAAGTAAAAATTATTGTTTCAAAAAGAATGTGAATCTAAAAAGAAGATATCACAAAATTTTGAAGAGTTGGAACAAACCATCACCGATTTAAAGAAGCAAGAAGGATGGAAGATGTTGTAAGAACTTAACTGAAAGAAAGAGAAGAAGAATGTGATAAACTTGAATCAAAGATTGTCTCCCTAAGGAAAGAGTTGTAGAAAAATATCACCAAACTAAACAAAAGTTTTAAATTTGAAAAAAAACTAAAGTTCTAGATGATACTTTAAAGGGGCAAAGGTCGTCATTGATAAAATAGGACTTAGTTATGAGGAAACTAAGATGGTAAACAAAGAAGATGATAAGGATAGCCAAGTTGAGACATAAATGAAATAAAACGAAGGAAAACCAAAAAATTATGTTGATGCACTTAAAAGTCCCATCAAAAGTGGAAGCAACGAGGAAAATCAAGTCCCACAGAAGACCTACATCCCTCCAAAATATATTAAGAAAATGCTCAAAAAGTGCTTTCCACCAAGGTAAACATAAATGACCAAGCATCAACATTCATTCTATGGTTATTGCTATTATTGTAATAAATTTGGTCATAAAGTAATAGATTGTTGGACACATGCAAGAAAACTTGGTTGGAACAAGAATAAAATTTATTATGGGTTGTCAAATAAGAATTAATATCATATGTTATAAATGCAAAAAAAATGGTCATAAAGCAAGAGACTATAGAACACATGCAAGAAATTTTGGGTGGAACAAGAGTAGAAGTCCTTATGGGTTATCTTGAGTAGGAACTATAATTCATTTTCTCTTTTAGTAAATCAAAATGTTATATGCTATAAGTGCAATAACTTTGGGAATACATAATGATATTGTAGACATGGTTTTTGAGAAACCACCTAGACAACAAAAGATAGAGGATAACATGATCAATCAAAAGGGAAAGCCTACTAAAATATAGATAAGAAAACAAGAGCAAGAAAAGGAAGATTTTTTACTTATACAAATTACACTTCATGCATAAGTGGTATTAGTAAGTTTATAAGGAAAAGTACAAACTAAGAGGGAGCTAATCATTGCATTATCTTTCAACTTCATAGAGAAGACAACGCAAAGGATGATGTCTCATAAAATATTAGAGAAAGAGAAGATATGGTTGAAGACAAGAAAAGAGAATGATATGGTAGTAGTAGAATACATTTTAGAAAGTTACCCTATAATAATGTCAGGATGATAAAGAACCTAGAAGACTTGAGACAATGAGAGGAGGAAGAAATTGTGATAAAGATGTTTATAAGGCTAAAGTTTATGAAAGATTTCCAAAAGCCTAATAGTAGGATGAAAATGATCCAGAGAAGTATTTGCTTGAAGAGCATTCTTGTATATTTTCGTTTGGCTTGTACTTTTCTAGAACATGGGTTGGAAAAAGCAAAAGAGAATGATAGTGAAAGTTGGATGGTTGTGTTGATGCTTATGATCAACTTCACATTAATGGAGTTATCATTGATGTAATAATGATATAGAAGACATGGATGGAAGCCTCTTTACCATTAATGCAAAAGAGGGAGAGTTGCAACAAGAGAGTTTTTTAGGAAAAGGAGAATTATGCCATTCATGTCAAGAGGATGACATTCTTCATTTACCAGTCATGAATAGAGAAGAGTTGAAGATGTATAGAAAAAAATGAGATAGCTAAACAAACTCTTGATTTGTTAAAATTAATAAGATGATCGAAATTTATCACCTAGGAAATATAGAAACAAAGGATAGAGTAGTAGAGAAAGGGGGAGCATAAGATATTGTTGGATTATTATTGTCATTGATGTCAAGGTGAGAAGAGCACAATGGCAACATAATGTTGATCCAAGAAGATTGTCATTTATGAGAACATAATGTCAATAGAAGAAATTGTATAATGGACAAAGGCCAAAGGTCACTTATCAATTACCAAAGACCAAGTAAAATCAATCAAGAGCGCATCACTTTTGTGATCAAATACAAGAATAAATTAATGATGGTAAAAATGAGACAATGTTTTGCTAATGTTGGAAACCTCCCTTATATCGGTCAACTCTCTTAATATTTCATTGTAGTTTAACCTACTTTGGGACCTAAGTCTATATATATATGAGTCAACCAAGTAAAGGTAATAAAAATTGTGATTATGTGGAGTAATGAAAAGTGATTAAGGAAGCAATTTCTTCATGATTAAAGGCAATGACTGTAATAAAAAAAAGCATCAATTAGAAAGGCATATATATATAAGAGGTTGTTAACAAAGGTTGAAGTTTTGTAATATGTAATAATTAATATAAAAAATGGAGTGATATAAAAGGTGATACAAAAACAATGCTTCATATTATAAGATACATTAAAAATCAATGATTATCTATTGTGAGAAGGTTGTGAATGTATTAGACAAAAGGAGTGAATTAACTATGGAGTGATTATGATATAAGAGACAATAATCCATATTAAAGGAAGAAAATATTTTTCATAAGGTAGCGACTATTATATATTATGAAGAGATCAAGCATTAGTTAAAGGATGCAATCAAGCAATAGTTAAAGGGAGCACCAATCAAACTTTAGACGCAATGATTACTTATAAAGGAAAATAAATTATGTTATGAAAGGGTGCATGCATATTAGTAGTCGCCTCTCTTTGTATAAGATGTCTTCTCATGAAGTCACCTCTCTTGAAATATATATATATAAAGAGATAGTGAGGTGTGATTGATGGAGGAGTGATGTGTTGTGTTGAAAAGAAAGATATATCAAATACACACTAGTAGTTTATACACATAGATTTAAAAGGAAGTATATGCAGATCTAAAAGAAGAGTATGTAGATTTGAAAAAAGATTGTGCATGATTTGGATAAAAAATTTGAAGGAAGGATATTTCTTGGGAAGTGATCATATTTGTAATAAGAAAATCTTGTACTATTTAAAATCAATGTGAAATCAAATTCATGAAGAGATTTGTTTGAAATGAGTTGTGAGAAGGAAATCATTGTGTTATGAAAAATTATGTAATCAACTTCGAGCAGATTACAACTTTGCACTTCAAAATTTACGTTTTATGTGAGATATGAATCTCTCCTCCTCGAAAGGGGAGTGCCCCTTTCATCAAGAGAAACAAGAAAATCTACGCAATTACACAATGCTCAAAATTCACTTTTGGGGGTGTGTTATCCATCCTTCTCTTTTTCAGAGAAGATGTTTACACAAGCTCAATGGTTAAAGTCTAATTTTGATAACTTGAAACTAACAACTAGCAAGTAATGCCAATATCTCTATCTCGGCTGCCGGCTTAGAGATACCAGAAGTAATCAACAACAAACAAAAGAAAATAAAATGGGAAAGCTCACGAAGGCACAAAGTCGTTCCGTAGCTTTATCAATGTCGGATCTGCATAAACGTACCGTTTGCTACGTTAGAAGCACAAAGTCTTCTTAGACGCAACAATTCTTCAAACAGCATGAACAATTACAAGCACAAAGTCTTGTAGATCATCCAACAAGAGTGTCAATAGCACGAACGATTACAAGCACAAAGTCTTGTAGATCCTTCGACAAAGTATCCAAGAGAATGAATAATTATAAGCGCAAAGTCTTATAGATTATCCAACAAGAACATGCAAGAGTATAAATGATTATAAGCGCAAAGTCTTACAGATCACTCAACCAATGATAAACAAAATAACAAATGCAATCTAAATAATAGATGTAACACAAAGTTTACATCAACCACTTAGAGTCTTTCAGATTCCTCGAACTAATCACTACCAAATCAAATCAACTTACAAAAGTATCGAATCCAACACAAAGTTTGGCTTGCAATCCTTTTCTTTATTGATTGAATCTCATTCACAAAGTATGAACGCAAAGTTTCACAAGTTTTCTTACAAAAGGGCAGCACTTCGTTGCAAAAGACTAAAAGATAGTATTACAATGAAAATCCCTCACATTATATAGAAAGAGGGATGAGCAAAAGAAGGAAATAGATTGAGGAAATCAGGGAAAGTTAGGTGAGCTGCATTTCAGGAGATCCATCCTTGACCAAAGTCAAAGTGTAATTTGTTTTCAAAATATTACATCTTTGACTTGTGTAATTACAATTTACAAAAATGACATTTGAAAAATGTCGAAATATTTACAAGATGCATAATGGGATGCACCGGAAATGTCTAACATTGGAGAAATCAGGAAGCTTCTTCATGTTTCTTTGCTTGGGCGCGGAGTCTTCATACTTCTTCTTGGTCTCCTGCATGAACTTTTTATTTGGAAGAACCAAGATCAAAGGACATCACCTTCGGGATCACTTGACGAGATCTGGAGAGAAACTGCAAGGATGGTGAATACACAGGCGTTAGCAGAAAAAGCAACATTGGGAAGCGCAAAGCGAGCAACAATGATGGGAAAACAAGGAGCGGATGACAAGGCACGCAAAACGATGCACAAAACGAAAAGAACAAAGCTCAGGAGTGAAATGGACAGAAATGAAGTTCATCTAAAAAAGATTGTCAAAAGTGTAAGGGAGCCAAAATTCAGCGCCTTTACATTTTGGAGATGTCACTTTTGATGCAAGGGCGCTAAATCTTAGCGCCCCTGCACTTTTTAGAGTTAGATTTTATTTTGACATTTTTAGCATGTCAGGGCGCTAAAATTAAGCGCTTCTGCATCTTTGGCACATTTTGGATAAAACAGATGTAGGGATGTAAGGAAACGGCGCTTGGGGTTGGCAAAGTTTGTCTGCATGTAGTTGCCATTGAAATTGGAGAATAAAGAGAAAGCAAGGGTAACAACTTACAAAGATGAAACGCGAAAAACGCTGGAGAGGGATGTCGAAAAACTCAAAAAACGTATTTGCAGTTTGAAGAAAACTCGCCGAGCATGAAGAGAGGAAGAACTAAAATCATAAACAATGAAAATGGCGAACTAAAACACTTTTAAGTGAAAGAGAAAATTGAAAACCTAATTCAAGTCGAGCAATAAATTTAGGCACGAAAAGTGGCACGATTGACGAAAAACGTGAAAAAGATGAAGAAACGCGCCAGGGCCAGAAAAAGTTTAAGTGTCAGGAAAAAGTGTAATGGCTTAAATTTAGAGCTATTACATTTTTAGAAATTTCACTTTCGATGCAGGGCCAAATTTTACTTGCATTCCTTTCGACTTAGCCACCCCTTATTTTCAGAAAGGTGAGCGCATTCCCTTTCAAGCACGCATTTTCGCAATTCGCTAAGTACAAACAGTAAGACTTCGCGAAGGGGCTCGTTTCGAAGGTCTTCGTGAGGCGAACATAGGGGGATGCTCAAATTGACTATTCGAGGCTTTGAAACGCATTTCGAGGTAGCTTGAAACCACCTTATTATGCATTCTTGAAACTCACCTAACTTGTGGAAATGGACAAGCTCGTGAGGGTTATCCGTGGAACGAAATACCGCTAGATTCCGCGGATAACAATATTGTGAAAATATATGTATATATATTATATTAAAATAATATATATATATATATAGATAATTTAATATTATAAATCTCTTAAAGTGGATAAAAGATTATATCTCACTTGGAGTGAATATTAAAGTCTAAACTATGGAAATTGATGAATATCTTTCAAACGATTATTTATCATCAACCATTAATCGAGCTATTCTTGTTTTTATAAATTTAAATCATTGAAACATGGGAAATTGAAATATTTCCCTACCACTTGAAATGTTAATGTTTCAAACTATTGGAAATCAAAATATTTACTTTTCAAACTTTTGAAATGCTAATGTGTGAAAATAAAATATGGCACTGAGAAATACACACTTGAATATTGCGCACTTGGAAGTCTGAAGGATTCAAATGCAGTAATGAAATGGGTCGACTTAGCCTATAAATGAGCAAGGTGTTTGAAAGAGGCACCATGACTTTTTCTGCAAGATAGAAACCCGCCATATTTCATAAATTGCGCCATATTTGGGGAGACGCCTGTAGGTGTCGTCCCTCCATTTTTAACATGTGTTGATGTGTTTTTCATGACCACACCAACGCAGAATAAAGTCGCCAACGGCTACCCTATTCTCTCTTGATCAAAGTATCCAGCACGCTAAGATTGTGAGAGAGTTCGTGCGTTCAACTCCAAGGTTCCTTCAATGCAAATAGTCTTAGTTGGCTCGATGTGATTTGCTGGTATTTCAAGGGGACTTATGGAATTGTTCAACAGTAGAGAAAGGGATTTTCACAATTCGACAGATTTATCAATGAAGCACGGGTTTCCTATTCTAACTAGAAAGTACTGAATTTAAAATGGTGTAGGGATAAGAAGGTTCTAGATTCTACTCTAAGTGCGGGATATGGAGCTCAACTTCGACAAACTTCAACTGAACTTCGCTTTGCCTTGCATCAGACAGCTTCCACGGAGTCAGTGCAATCTTCGAGGGAGGTGACTAAAGATATTCAAACCACCATTTGACATGAAGATACCATCACAACGACGCATACCGGCCCAAACTGTGATTGGAGTTAGGTCCACAATGTTTCCAGTTGACCACACAAGGTGAACACACCGTCAGTGAGCCTGCTAGTGGTATGGATAAGCGAAGCTTGCTTAGATCAAACACCACATTCCATTATTGTTATCTACATGCATGAAATGAAAGTTACTCTACTTCAAACTACTATTTGAATCAGAAGGACAAAGAAACCTTGCTAGCTACTCACAACAAAAGACGAAATTCACCATCAATGAAAATTCTTTTAATTGAGAGAGTGTGCACAACAATTTCTTACAAAGTTTTTAAAGGAAAAACTTTCCTTCTTCAAACTACTCTATCAATCTACGCTATGCTACTTCTAAGATGTCTCTCTACTCTATCTCTATTGTCTCATCTAATGAGGTACAAATGAGGGGGGATGCCCCTTTATATAGCTGGCCAAGTCCAATGGACGACCCAAATTACAATCAAATGAAGGGCTCAGATTGAGCCACATAAGCCCTAACCCTAAAAACCGCCACCAAGAGGAGTGGGGTAATCAATGAGCAAATTTATGGCCCCCATCTTTCTAGAAGATTCTTGTTCATAGACGCGTTCACATTGCTTCAACTTCTTGCACTGGTACGGCAGGCACGTTCAGCTGTTTTGACGATGATCTTCCTCCTTGATGTCGTTTTTCAACTTTGAAATACTTGATGGTGACCATTAACACTTGGGTTCCCATCTTTCCCCATCCCGTACTTGATCATTTCTTCCTTGCCACCCGCCTGACTGCGTTGGGTGCACATTGGGTCTTCGAGGAGAAACTCCAACACTTGGCCATTTCTTGCAACTTTTCTTTTTTCATGTTTTGGGTGCAACTAAGATCTCATGGAAGAGCTTGAAACTCATAACTTTATCTCCCTTCGAAGGTTGTAATATCATTGTGCTTCATCAATTCAAGTCATCATGCTTTGGCCTCGACGTTCACCCTGCAAAACAAACAAAAGGAAAAGCATCAAAACACTTCATGATATAAATTTACCTCACTTACTTGATCTCAATGTTCGAGTGATCTCTTCATCTGATAGAGTTCATCATTTTCTCTAGCACAACTTTTGCCTTCTTCATGATTTTTTTTTTTAACATCTGTAGGCTGGGGCATAAAACACCTGTGCATCATATTTCAATGTCTTAGACAAATTTCATCTTCCTCAAGGGTGTATTTAAGAGATGCCCCTTTTAAAATCATCTTAGCTTCAACTGCATCCTCTTCACTTTTCCAGCTGAGGCGTTTACTCTGACATTTCATCCGACTCTGGGTCAAGAAAAAATGTTTTCATCAGGAA
>VDFB02040605.1:0-16357 GCA_007258455.2 Sequoia sempervirens | reverse complement strand
CATACCAACAAGGGATATCATCATCTCACTATAAAAATCCATACATCAACCTTCAAACACTATCTCATCAAGATCCTGCGTTGTCCTACCACCCATATCCATCCAACCCATCTACCTTGACTCCTACGCCACCTGTTAATATGGGTTTGTTGGAAATCAAAGCTGCTTTGAAAAATCTCCATGCCAAGACTAGTAAACAATCCTTAAAATTTAAAGATATATGTCCCTATCGATTTGATCCATCCATCTCACTGATTCCCTTCCCGAAGCACTTTTAGATACCAAATTTCAACAGATACAAGGGAAAAAAGGATCCTAAAGCCCACCTACAAGAGTTTTACTCCAATGTGAGGAGGTTGTGCACAATGACAACTACCTCTTGCACCTATTCTCACTAAGCCTAATGGGATACGCCTTGGATTGGTTCATGGGTCTGGAATGAGGGTCCGTCAAATCCTTCGTAGATCTTTCAGAAAAAAAAATTGTTTCTTAATTCTCCTTCAATTTAGAAAAAGACAATAATACCTTGGACCTTCTTAAGGAGAAGCAATGTGATGACGAAACCTTTATTAGCTACATCCAGAGGTGGAATGCTTTGGAAATCTGAATGGAAACCCCTCTCAAGTAGAAAGACATGGTCAACCTCTTTGTGGAGAACTCACATCCTGAAATGGCTCATTATTTCAGGTTACACTGTATCACCACTTTTGCTGAAATAGTGGAAAAAGGACCCATCCTTGAATGTGCCCTTATTGCTAAAGGGATCATCATGATACACAACCATGACAAAGAAAGGCCATCTATCGATAAGTCATGTTTTTGGACCAATAACAAAAATGCATTGAATGATGTTGTCACTAACACTAAACATGTTTAGGTGGCCAATACATCCTAGAGGAAACAACCATCTGTACCTAATGCCATATCCATGCCACGGGGGGTATTTTTTCCTCCTCAACAATCAAACCAAAATAGTCAAGGGAACAAAAAATGCTAGTATACTCAATTAGGAGAATCCTTGAGTGTCGTCTTCCATAAGTTGTTATAGGTCAACTATCCAATCAAATATCCTATCACTAAACCACTTGATGAATCCAAGCCCAAACTAGCCTAGTTTAGAGAGAATGAATATTGTGAATTCCATAATATTAAAGGGCATACTTTGAATAAGTGTCAAGGTCTCAAAAACTATGTACAAGATCTTATCAATTGAGGAGATATCAAAGTCGACACTAGTCAAGCTTCATCATCCAATGCTCAATTGTATATCTATCAAAATGCCTTCTCTAACCATAATCAAGGTGCAAGCACCTCCAACAACAATCCCCAAAACAATAGCACAAATAACATAAGCTATAAGAATGTACCCCTCAACTATTATGTCACTATCCATTACATTCTGCAGGTAGAACCATGTGTGTCCATGATACATGTTAACGCTAAAGATCCCCAATGTGTTGTTGCTACCCAATGATCCCCCATTACTGTCCCTGCAACCTCCACACCTGCCCAACCAAATCTTGTAAACTCTCAGTACAACATTCTTGATCACTTAGGAAAGACCCCTGCTCAGATCTTAATCTTGGATCTGCTTAAGTCTTCTCGCATGCATCAAAAAATACTCAACAGATCTTTACAAGAAACTTATGTACCTAACGACATCAATCCCACACAATTCCAAGCTTTATTAGGACACCTGGCTTTATCTTACCAGCTACACTTCAGCCAAAATGACATGCCAAATATTGATGCCAATCACAATCATCCCTTCCACATCAAAGTCCTGGTTTCCTGTTGTAAAATAAAAAGGGTCCTATAGATAATGGCTCTGCCCTCAATCTATGCACTCTGAAGTTCATAAAATAGGTAGGGTATACTCAAGTGGATTTGAGTAATTAAATTGTCATGATCAAGGCTTATGATAATGCAGAAAGAAATTTTGAAGGGATTATCATTCTTCCTATCTAGGTTGGATCTATAGTTCAGTACACTACTTGTCATGTCCTTGATCTGGACTTACCATATAATCTCCTCCTCGACTTCCCATGGATACACACCATGTAAGCCATCCCCTCAATGTACCATCAATTCCTAAAGTTCCTGGTTAATGGATAAGAGATAACCATTTATTCCAACCCATAACCATTTGAATACTTTTGCGCTCTAGAAGCATAATTTCCCCATTTACATTATTGTCCTAGGGTCGATATGGGGGCATCTCAGTCATCTTCCTCCAATCCATCATGCACCATGACAACCACTCCATCTCCCACCACCAATCCTACTATCACCAAAGTGCAAATCATTGACAAGGGGAGTGGTGAATATGAAATGCATACAGCTCTAAATGTGGCAACCATGCCACTATCACCACACACATACAACCAACCTTCACAATCTACACCAAAAGAAGACAAGACCATCACCTTTAGTGCTAAAAAAATTCCGACTACAACTTTTTCAGTTTCCTAGTTTAAAGACATATGCACCAGAAAAGGATATCAATCAGTGGGTATACCATGAAGAACCCCAACTAGATCCTCCTCTTAAGGAATAATTTCTAGAAGTATACCCTTGGTTATCTAAGTTCACAAAAAAGTATAACTACCAAGGCGGGGGCTTAGGTAAGGAAGAACAAGGATGGTTGCAACCTATTGATGTATCAAAGCTTCCATGGAATATATGCCTCAGATATGAAAAAAAGCATAAAGGCCCCACAACATCATCTAATACCTCCAATAGTGTTACTGTGGACAATGGTCCCTTGGAAGACATACCTGAGGAAGAATCCATCATACATGCATATAATGATGTTGATCACACAAACCTGTCATCCATGTTTGACTGTTTATTCATCTTTACCATCAACCTTTCTCTTTGCCATCCTGAACTCATTGATTAGGACCTACGTGATAGCACACCTACCAATGTCTCCTTGGATACGTATGTTAACCTCATGGGTCTGGGGGAGGATGAATGCTCCAATTCCAAAAATAAAAACAAGAAAAATAAAAAATGGTCATCTAGTGAAAACCTCCCCAGGACACTTCTTGACCAAGAAAAAGTAAAAATAAATGACGCATCTGATAGTGAAAACCTCGAAGAGGCATTGGAGGATGGAGACATTCATCTTCCCCTTTTGGGAACTTAATTATCCATACGATCATCCATCCTAGTTGAAGAAACTCAAGAAGTTAACCTGGGTACTACAGAAAATTCTAAGATCACCTATGTAGCCAAATCACTATCAAAGCATGGATATTCAGTCATTGTTCAGCTACTTAAAGATGGTATCATTAACTTTTCTTGGTCATACTTAGATATGCCAGGCTTAGAACTTGCTTTAGTAGTTCATCATCTAGATGTTCGCCCAGATACCAAGCCTTTCAAATAGAAGCTCCAAAAAATGAATCCATAGGTAGCATTATTAGTCAAGAAAAAATTGGAGAAATTACTAGACGTCAATTTTATCAGACCCATTGACTACTCTAATTGGATCTCCAACATAGTTCCTATTGCCAAACCAAACTGAGACATTTAGATTTACACAGATTTCTAGGATCTTAACAAATCCTATCTAAAGGATGACTTCTTGTTGCCCAATATTGACATGTTGGTTGACCTTACTATAGGACGAGATGTTTTCCCTTATAAATGGCTTCTCTGGTTACAATCAGATCCAAATTGCACCTGGAGACCAACACAAGATCGCTTTTACAACACCTTGGGGTACTTTTTGCTACAATGTTAGGCCCTTTGGTCTTGAGAATGTGGGGGAAACATACCAGAGAGAAATGACTGTCATCTTCCATGACCTCATCCATATTATCATGGAATATTATGTTGATGACTTGCTAGGAAAATCCAAAACCAAAATAGAGCACCCTGCCATTTTGAAAAATATCTTCGAGCAGTTAGAACAATACAAGTTAAGACTAAATCCAAAAAAGTGTCTTTGGTGTCACATTAGGGAAATTGTTGGGTTTCATAGTGTCTCAAAGTGGCATTGAGGTTGATCCCACCAAGGTGAAAGCTATTCTGGATATTCCTCCCCTGCACAACCTTAAACAATTAAGAAGTCTCCAAGGAAAGTTGCAATCGATTTGTCGGTTCATAGCCCAGCTTGTAGATAAGTGTTAGTCATTCACCCATCTTTTGAAAAAAGACTCCACCTTCAAATGGAACCAACAGTGTTAGCTAGGTTTCGATAAGATAAAGGAGTACTTGGCTCATCCATGGATCTTGATGCCACCTATCCCAAGAAAACCCCTCCTGCTTTACATCTTCCCCACTTCAGTCACACTAGGGGAATTATTGGCATAGTATGATGAGTCATCAAAAGAACGTGCAATCTATTACATCATCCAAACACTGGTCAGCTATGAATTAAATTATTCACCCATGGAGAAAGCATGTCTTGCAGTGGTCTTCAATACATAGAAACTATGACATTACATGCTTAGCCATCCAGTCAAATTAATAGAAAAAATTGATCCACTCAAATATTTATTATCTAGAACCACTTTAACCGGTCACATGGCTAAGTGGGTCATGCTTTTAGGTGAATTTTACATAGAGTACATGGATTGCAAAGCCATAAAAGGACAATTCATAGCTGATCAGTTGATCGAGGCACCCCTAGTGGATGTTTACCCTTTGGTCACTGAATTTATAGATGAAATTTTTACAGTAATAGAAGCACCTGCTTGGACATTGTATTTTGATGGATCATATACTCATAATGGATCAAGAGTAGAAATTTTGTTTGTTACCCCTCAAGTCGACTACATCCCAAAATCATTCAAGATAGAATTCACGTGTACCAACAACATAGCTAAGTATGAAGCTCTCCTCACAGGTCTCTGAATTGCAAAGCAGTGGCACATAACTCACTTGAGAGTCTTTGGTGATTCATTGTTGGTCATTAAGCAAGTTAATGATGAATTCCTAACAAAAGATGACAAGTTGTTACCCTACAAATGCATGGTGGATGACTTCAAGAAGTATTTCACCTTCATACAATTGGACCAAATTCCTAGGGTATAGAACAAAGCAGCTAATACTATGGCTACTATTGGCTCCCTGATTGACATGCCTAAAGATCAAACATAATGCGAGTTCCTAGTGGAAAAACTTTTAATCCCAACATATGATATCCCTAAGACTGACATGGTGTGAGACATTGTAGGTCCTGCTTCCCCATGGTACCAAGACATATATACTTATCTGCATGATAATATTCGACCCCTAAACCTCACATGAAACCAATGAAAATCCTTTATTCAACATTCATCCTGGTACATTATCATTGGTGATACACTTTATCGTCATAGGTATGATGGAACCCTCCATAGGTGTCTAAATGATATTGAAGCCCATATAGCACTAATGGAGGTATATATTGGTATTTGTGGGGCCGATTCAAATGGTATGGCCTTGGCCAAAAGGATTCTCTGAGCTGGATATTATTGGCCTACATTAGAAATGATGCTTGTGAATTCATGGAGAAATGATTTCCCTGCCAGCAACATGTAGATTTGATTCATGCTCCAGCACAAGACCTTTAGCCTCTTCTCACACTGTGGCCCTTCTCTCAGTGGGGTTTCTACTTCATTGGAAAGATTTACCCACCATCTTTCAATGGCCACACATTCATAATTACTGCTATTGAATACTTTACCAAGTGGGTGGAAGCCATGCCACTCTCACAAATCACCGTACTCAAATTTCAAAATTCATCCTTTACCATATTCTTTGCAGGTATGGTATTCCATCCACCATCCTCTCATATAATGGAAATCCTTTTAAAAACTGGGCCATGAAACACCTCTATGACTACTTTCATATCCAACATCATTTTTCAATTCCTTATTACCCCCAAGGTAATGGTTAGGCCGAAGCTACCAACAAGACTCTTATCCACATCCTCAAAAAGGTTGTCAATAACATTGGCTGAGATTGGCACCTCCATATCCATCCTACTCTTTGGGTGTATCATACCTCCATCCATACCCCTATAGGCGCCACCCCCTATTCTTTAGTGTATGGTGTTGAAGCCATCTTTCCAATCGAAGTTGAGATCCCATCACTAAGGATTTCTCTGAAGAACCTTATCAGCAAGGAAGATGCTCGTATCACACAACTTGCACAACTAGACTTACTTGATGAAAGATGAATCAACACCTATGATCATCTACAAGCTTACCAAAACTACCTCAAGCATAACTACAACAAGAAGGTTCACCCTCAATAGTTCTAGATTGGTGATCTTGTCCTTAAAGAGAACTAGCATACTTAGTAGGACTGCAATAAGAAAGGAAAATTTGAAGTAAACTGGTTGGGTCCTTATATGATAACCACTAAATATGGATTTGCAGCATATAAACTTGTTACCCTTGAAGGAGAGTCCCTAGAAGATCCTATCAGTATCATGCATCTGAAGAGGTTTTACACCTAAGTTTGCTTGGTAACCCTACTTGCAAAAATAAAAATCAAAAATCAAAAATCAAAAAATACTAAAGAGAAATAAATTCATCCTATGGTGAAAACCACCTTTGGTGGCACCTTGGATAGGTACAGATAGTGAAAACCTGATAATAGGAATCATCTATAGAGGGCTTAATCATTATCTACCTTGTGTCCTAATTACTTTGTGACTCCATCCATCCTATCTTGACATCCTCTCCCATTCCATCCTTGGTTGCTTGGTATATTTTGATTGAGTATTGGATGATTATATGATATCCGTCATCTTGACCTTTTTATCCTGATATGAGCTTCTATCATTAGTTTTTTTTTCTTTTAGTTTGTGTCATCATCTAGGATCATCCATCATGTTAGTCTCCACATAGGCATGATCTTGTCATATTGATCTCTTTGTTCTTAGTCGAACTACATTTCCCCTATGCTTTCACATAGCCAAGGTTGATCATTTGATCTATCCCCGATGCCTTTGGATCATCCTATGATGGTACCCTAGCATCTGTCCTTATTGTCTCCTTTTCACTTTTATCCATTGTCGATCATTGTTTGTTTTTCTCCAAACTATGTCGCCCCTACACTTGCATGTAGGCAAGGTCAATCTTTTGATCTACCCCTAGGGCTTTGTTTCATCATCCCTCATCGTTCTCCATTATTCCTCTTTCCACTTTATCCATTGTCTTTTCTAGAACTATGAGGGATATGTACTTTCACATAGGCAAGGCTAATCTCCGATCAGCCCCCAAGCCCCTAGGTCTGTAGGGTGTGTCAATCCTTTGTCTAGTCTCTTGTGTCATGCTATCAAGAGTACCCTTATCTAGCTAGTTCTTCACAAACAAAATCCTCTAGTGTCAAGAGATCTGGTTAATGAAAAATATCTTGCATCACCTAGATCATTTTATTTTAGTATCCATCAGCATTCTCAATATGATGCACCCTTCCTAACATACCACATCATCACCCATCCATCCTCGTGATCCTATGGTAAAGGATGTTTAACTTTGATTATGATCTTTTCATACTTTTGGCTTTGGTTTATTGTTTGAGCTCCCTATTCTCACTTATCAAAACTATCATGATCCATCATATTATGGTGGGTTTTTAAGAGTTAACGTAGGGGCATATCTTGATCATTTTTTTTTTTTGTCTACTCGGTCGTTCCCACATAGTACCCACCAGGATCCCTAGGATCCTGCGTTATGTTGGGAATATCCTTTTGAGCTTATGGTTATTCCAATACCTGGCCTAACCAAGGTCCTCGTGACTTTGGGGTATTGGAATAACCTTGTTTTTTGTGTTTGTTTCATGCATTTGATGCCAACTCGCCTTAATCTCATATATCATGGTATTTGGTATCTTATGTTATAGAAAAAAATCAATTCTCCGAAGATGGAAAATTGCATTCGTAATTGCATTTCATTTCATTGCATGCACCCTTCATTAGTCCTTGTTCGTAACCCATGACTTATGATTTAGGTTGTGCAAAATTTGATTCTTTTTCCCCTTGGTTTTCCTCTTAGGGTACTAATGGTTCTTGATAGGTGCATTATCACACCCATGTTACACCTATCATCTACTAGCATTCCCATGCAATTCCTTATTGACATTTAGGTTTTCATTATATGAATTCATGTTTCATTCATATTGCATGTCACATTGTAAATACAACATATTTTATCTTTCATAGACTGATTAGATTAAGCATTTTAGTTTCATTTAACCCATACATGTCCATATTAACATTTACATAATGCGTGCATTACCACCTGCAAAACATATTGTTAGATCCATCCTAATTACATTTCATACCAAATATTCATCTCATCCTGCATTATAAACATTAATACATGCATAATCACATCATCCACATAAGTACAAATTCTAAATAAACATAAATTCCACATAGGGATAAATTCCATCAACATCACGCATAACCACATCATCCATCCACATACATCATATACATGTGCATACACAAACTAAATCATCCATCACATCAAACATAATGCATAGTGTCAATAAGAGGTATCGCATATCATAATCAAAATAATATAATGTACATCTCATCATAATGGCTCAAACATAATCCACTACATATCCATCATATATCAAAAAATAGAGTACAAGATCCAAAGATGTCACTCATATCTACTCTCTGCTAATCTATACTAAACCTCCATCTTGCACCTGTCAAAAAATTGGTATCCTTCCATCTGCTCTCTGACTACTCTACTATGAGTTTCCCATGTCTAATCTCTGAGGAGAGTTAGGCACTGGCCCTCTGTGCATGGGGGTCCCCTGGTACTCACAGGTGGGAGTCCCCTAGTAACCACTATAAGGAGGAGTTTTTCGATAGTCGCTATACCCCATAGTACATGTCCCTAATGACTGGGATGGTGTTGGTATCTGAGGTACATGTTTGATGTAGCATGTTGTGCATTGTGCTAGATCTAGAACTACTTGCTCATAGGCACACCTACAATAGCTCACCTCTTGCATATAATCATCTCTCTACCTGGCCTGATATCTAGCAGTATTTTTCTCATTCCTTTACCTATCTCAATCTGCACTAATGGCTCTCAGCTCTTGCCCCCAGGCCTCCTGTTCCAATATCAATTGTTGTACCTACTCTATGGCCCTATCCCTCTCATCCTATGTATCTTGTAACTGTGTCTACAATCCCTATACCTTTGCCCCTGGCTCCCCCTCCTTGACCTGCACTGCATGCAACTAGGCCTGTGTTGTGTCTCGCTCACTCTACAATATATGCATCTACACCTTTGCGGCATCCCTCTCCCTATGCTTGGCCTGTGCCTGAGCCACCACTACATCCCTATCCCTTTGCAGTGCTTGAAGTCTCAACTCGGTTGCATCTCGCTCTCTCTAAAGATTTGATACCTATGACACTACCACATCCCTCTCTCTATGAAGAGACTATACCCGTGTTGCTGCCACCTCTAGCTCAGCCTACAACAAATGAATTCATGCCAAAGCTACATCTCTCTTTGCCTCCATAGCCTATGCTTATGCCTATCATACGTCTCTCTCTACCTACATCACATGTACTTGACCCCTCATCTCCTCCTCTCTCCTCTCCATAAACCCCATTTCTCCAACTGTCTACTCTAAATAGTATACTCTATCCTAGAGCTCATCTCGCTCCTACTGTAAATCAAACCTCTCTCTCCATAGCCACTCTACCTTCCTCCACAAATCCTCCACATCTCCCACTACCTCAGCCCCAATCTCTGTAGGCCTCTGTCCTGCCCTTGCTCCAGTATCTACCTGTCCTTTAGCCTGTCATACCACCTCCTCTACCACTAGATGATCCCTCTCCCATCTCACTGCATCCCCCTCCTCATGCTCCCTTGCAACCTCTTTCCATAGCCTCTCTATCTTTGCACGTAGATCAATCACCTCATCTTGTGCCTCATCTCTCTTTCTCTCACTAGCCTCTTCTCCATCTTTGTCACTATTGTGGCAAGCTCTTAGTAGTCCCTCTCACTCTTGGCAAGTTGTGCCTATAGCTCCCTCATATGTGCCTCTGATCTCCTCCACTCTACCTCTGACTACCACAGCTGCTACTCGCTGATCCATAACCTCTCCAAAGCTCTTCCCAACAACACTGTTGGATTCTCCCCTCTAGGTGGTACCATGGATGTTGGGGGGACATCATGCACCTCCATATCCACATCCATCACTTCTGGCTCCACCCACTCATCCATCACCTCTAGCTCCACCCACTCATCCTCTCCCTTCACCTCTGTCTCATCCACATCAATCACCACCTGGGCTCTCCTCCTACTCTCTGGCATCTTCTCCTGCTCTTCGACAATCTTACTCACCTCTTATCTCTATCTCTGCTAACCACCTATGGCTACACTAGCCCCTTGTCCCCTCTCCCTTTGTGCCTCCTGTCCCCTATCCTCCTAGTCTGCGACCCTCACCTCATCTACTCAATCTCTTCGCTATTGTCTCCTTCTCTTGGACACCCTCACCAACTACCCTTCTACCCAAGCCACCCCCTATCCTCCTCTTGACTATCCTCCTCTATGTTGTCCTCCCCTCTGCTTTCCTCACAAACACTGTATACCTCTCTTAGCCACCAATCATCTCTCATCCTCTTACCTGAATCCTAATGCCTCCTCAATAGGCACCACTAGAGTAATCTGCTAAGGTGGATGCCACCGAGACCACTAGACATATCAATTGGTTGACCCTGTATCTCTCGACCCCTCTCTCCTACTGGGGTATGCAACTAATCGCAGTATCTCCCACTCCACCCTCACAGCTATGGGCTCAATCTCCTCCCCCCATGGCTACTCTTGCATAAGCCACCAGAACATCTTTCAACCTTGTAGAATATCCTGCCACACCCAAAACTATCTCGTCACCTAGTCTGGTCTATGTAACTCAACTATGTGAGGATCCTTCTCGATAATATAACAATGATCATAGAAATAACCTTTGTTCCTAACCTCCTCATCCCTTCAATCCCTAAATTGTCATAGCATGTATAGTCACCAAACTATTATCTCTATTGACAGCTCATCAAATAATCTCCTTCATGCATCATGGTCTTTGTATCCCTCATAGCATAATATCACTCCAGCCTCTATACCCCACAACTAGGCTATTGTGGCTCTATCGTAATTCATCACTCCTCTCACCATGAATGGCCTTGCAACCCGAATGTTCTCCCAAGCCCATACCTATAGCAATGTGACGTACGTCACATGTACTGACTCCCCGCAACATACAACATGCATATCCTAGTATAGCTATGCCATACAAATGGTCCCCCATGCAAATTAACCCTCTCAACCCTTGATAATGTGTTGAATCAGCCCCATAAACCTCAGAGGCAAGAACCGACAACTCCTATCCAATAAGAGGATCTAACTAATCAACCCTGCAGGCGAGACACTTATCCACATCCAACTACTGTCGCTGAATCGGTAGTTCATCTCCACCAAACATGCTCCATACAGACTCATTTGGTGCCTCCCCCTCTACCATATGCTCGTTGACCAGAAGCCCCGCTATTGGGTGCTTCAGAATCCTCCAAACATCCTCAAGTGTCACCGTCATCTCCCTTGTCGGTAGATGAAATGTTGAGGCGGTTGAGTCCCAATGCTCTATCAATAATGTCAACATGGCCATGTGGGCCTTAATCATCAGATATTATAGCATGTGCAACACTCCTACCTCCAATAGCACCTAATGATCTACACCCATCATGGCTGCTACACATCTCCTTAGTACCTCAAACTGCCTCTCCTACGTCTGCAATCGGTCAAAATCCTGCATCCATGACATGCCAATTATGTCAATCTTTCTCTTCCATTTTCTCTCTTTCTTTTCCTCTCCCCTATCCTGAGTCCCCTTTCCTATCCTTTATTTTTCCTCTCTTTTCTCGTTTCCTCCCTTGTTAGTCCTACCCCGGTCATGGGCGACCCCGCCCCGACCACGGGCAGGCTCGTCCCTATCTAGGGGCGATTTTGCTTGGATGCTGGCAGACCTGCCCGAGCACAAGCAAACCTATCCCCATGCATAATTAGACTCGCACAAGCCCCCTGGACAAGCTCATGGATGGACCCACCCGGGCTCTTGGATGAGCTCGTGCCCTGCGCATAAGAAAACCCACCCGAGTGCATGCTCGCCCATGCCCCGCATGCAGGCAGACCCACCCTAGAACAGGTGGATCCACCCCTGTGTGTGGATGGACCCACCCCCGTGTGTGGGAAGACCTGCCCGAGGATAGGCGGACCCACCCTCATGCACGGGCAGACCCACCCCCATGCGAGGGCAGACCGGCCTAAGCACAGGCGGACTCACCTGTCTACGAGTGTTGGCCCCAAACCCACCCCTTTTCATATATTTGTGCCCTCTTCTGAGACATGCTTGTCTCCCTCCCTACCCTAGCTTCTTTTTCCCTCCCTAACCAAAAAAAAATCCATGCTTTTCCTCCTACCCATTTTCCTTCCTTCCCCCCCAACAAAACTCATATTTTCAAATTTTTCTAAGCTCAAACAAAATGGAAAAAATCACAAAGTTGGGTTTGGGGATAACCTAGCGTTTGGGGATAACCTAGCGTAGAACAATGCACTCACTAAAGAACCATTGCACCTCATCTACTCAATGGGATATTGATATGAAGAATACTCAACTAATTCATTCAACCTCTATCTTCCTGGAGCCGCCATTTGCAAACTGTGTACCCATTTGACTCCATTCACACACCAGTCTTCTCAGCTTTTCATGCTCTTTCCAATGACATATACGACTCCACACTTTCGAGAAGTTGTCCATGACCCCTTTTTCTTCCTTGTCTACCTTCTCGAGGGGGCATACCCTACCATTCTCTTCCATTCCTCCATCATGAATCTTCTCTTGTGAGACTGGGGCATCCCCTTCTATTTCCCACCATTTGGACATCTCACACAACCTCTCCCATGCTGGGGCATCTCTTTTCTAGTCACTTCCTTTATACAGTCATCTACATTTTATTTTCTTTGAAATGCTATTATCCTAATAGCATTCCAAATAGGGGCAAAATGTAGACATCCAAATTTGACCACCTCCATATGGTCAAACTCATCTCTTTACTCATCCCTTGCCTATTTCATCCTCTTGGCCAATATTAATTAAATCATTCATTTAATTAATATTTCATCATTTTTATAAGGTTCCTAAAGTATTTAATTCAATAATTAAATACTTTTACCTTTTACTTTTTTCTCTTCTAAATTAAATAGATACATCACTGTATTTAATTTAGTCATGTGACCTCTTTGAATTTGAGCCAATTTTTAAATTCTTCTTTTTTTCTCCCATTGTCACATCCAATCATAATTAGTTTAATTAATTTATGATTAGGATGTGCACATGCTTAATCCTTGATTAGGATGTGTCACATCCTCCAACTTTTGCAAGTTAGTCTCTAATTCCTCTTAGCCACCTAACCCTCTTCTAATCATAATTAATTTATGATTAAGATGTGTCACATTCTCCAATATTTTCCACTTGCTTCTAATCTTTAGTTAATCCTCTTAATCATGTGTTTGCAAAAACCTTAATCAAAGTCATTAGCCACTTTTAGCGTGACTTTTTTGGTCAACCTTTTCATTTTCTTTCCTTGGTATTGACCCTCTTTCCCATGTGAATTTTAAATTCACATTTATTCCTCTTAGAATCTCCTCTTCCCATGCATCTTCTAGAATCTTTTGACTTGTCACATCAAGTCACATGGGGACAGAGGCTTCCCTTTTAGGAATGTTGTCTTTTCCATGAGACTCTTGCAAGTATGTGAATTTTTAATTCACATTTATTTCTCCAACTACTTTCCCTTTTTCCATGGAGATTTTTAAGGAATTCTAAAATTTCTCAAAAGTCACTTTCATTCCCACTTGGAAACAAGAATTTTATTTTTGAGGAAATATTCTCATCCCCCAAGGTATTTGCAGAGTACTTTTCCTTCTTACACCTCATGTACCCTCCTTCCACCTCATTTACACATCACCATCCCTAAGCCATCTCACACTCCACATGTCAAGATGTGAGGGCTTTTGAGTCGTCAACTCACCATAGCCCTTCATCTTGACCTTGTTGGATGCATCTCAATCATTGAATTGTTTAGAGAAATCAACTTCCTCTATAAATCCCCCATCTTTTCTCTCATTTAGTAACTTTTCATTCCATATCCAAACTCTTGCAAATTTGTCACTTGAGCCACACTTAGCTAGTTTTCACATTTTTCTCTCACTATTTCACTTGCATCCATTCTCATCCACTTTTCATCCATTTCTCATCTATCTTAATTTCATATCAACATATTTTTCCATCCAAGTAGCATATTCAAAATCAACCATCAAGGGCCAACCAAAAGATTGATTCGAGACAAGGTATAATCAACTTCTTTTTGTTATCTCATTTTGTTTTGAATCTAACTAGGCTAATCTTGAGGTGTTAGGTGATTTGATTGTTTTTTGTACATTTCTTGTTGTTGCTCGTTTTTAGAGTGACATTTTCATCTGGTCACACTAGGAGCCTATTCCTCGCTACCTCCTTATCACCACAATAAATGATTCTTGTATCACTTGCAAAAACAAGCATACTTTGGAGAATATATTTTGAATGTTGACAATGATGATCCTCTATATAATGTCAATGATGACATCCCAATATCTCATCCCAAAGACCATAGTTCTCTCCTTAAGGGAGATACTATTGAGGTTTCTATGGATCCTAAGTCTTTAGATAAAGTAATCAAGATTGGGAAGTGCCTCTCTTCAAAGGAAGCAAATGAACACTCCAACCTCTTGCATTCTCATCATGATATCTTTTCTTGAATTTATGAGGATATTCCTAGTATTGATGAGTCCATAGTGGTTAACAATATCATCCTATGTCTTGATGCCAAGCCAGTTAAGTAGAAAATTCTAAAGATCAATCCTAGGGTGGCATTAATGGTCAAGACTGAGATAGAGAAGTTGTTAAAAGAAGGCTTTATCCATCCAATTGACTATTCCCCTTAGATTTTGAATATAATCATTATTATTAAGCCTGATGGTTGTATTCGCATACGCGTTGACTTTTGAGATCTTAATAAGGCTACTCTTAAGGATGATTTTTCATTACCTAATATAGATATGATTGTAGACTCAACTGTAGGCCATGCATTGTTATCTTTGATGGATGGATTCTCGGGTTACAATTAGATTCTTATTAACCTAGATAATTAGTAGAAGATAACCTTTACTACCCCTTAGGGTACTTTCTATTATGTAGTCATGCCTTTTGGCTTAAAGAATGCAAGAGCAACATACGAACAGGCAATGACCCTAATATTTCATGATTTTATTCATAAGATCTTAGACTTGACTATGTTGATGACATCTTGGAAAAATAAATAACTCATATAGACCATGTGAAGAACCTTCATTTTATCTTTGAAAGGCTTCAACTTGACAAAATGAGAATTAATCCCCATAAGTGCATCATTAGCGTAGATGCTGGCAAGCTTCTGGGGTTCATAGTCTCTCACTGTGGAATCAAAGTTGACACAAATAGGATTGATGCTATCATTAACATGCCCCCACCAATAAATATCACTGAGTTGCAAAGTTTATAGGGGAAGATTCGGGAGATTCGTAGATTTATATCTCAGTTGGCTAATTCTACCCTTCCTTTCACTTGTTTATTGAAAAAGGATGTTCATTTCATAAGGGATGAGGAGTGTTAGAAATCCTTTGAATCAATCAAAGCTTACTTGGCCAATCCTCCCATATTGATGCCAGCTATGCAAGATAGTCCCTTTTTTCTTTACCTTGTTGCGTCACCATATGCTTTGGTAGCTTGACTGGCTCAATATGATTATGTAGGTAAAGAAAGAGCAGTCTACTACATTAGCTGAGTTCTAGTTGACTATGAAACTTGTTATTCCTCCGTGAAGAAGCAATGCCTTGCTCTTTTATTTGCTACACAGAAGTTGAGGAAAAAGGGATCTTTTGAAGCATTTGTTCTCTAGTGCTGACCTTGCTTGGAGATTAGCGAAGTGAGTTATGTTACTTTCTGTGTTCGATATAAATTTTGTTACTCAAAAATCAATAAAGGGTCAAGCGGTTGCAGATAAATTGGTAGACGTTCCTTCATCTCGCTCCTTCGCTAGGTTGGATTTGGTCCCTGGTGAAAATATTTATAGAATTAACTACGACCTTGAATAGAAGATGTATTTTGATGGATCGAGGTGTCAAACTAGTTTTGGGGCAAGTGTGGTCTTGATATCCCTCAAAGGTAAACTGGTCCCTCTATCCTTTTGACTAGATTTTCCTTGTACCAATAACATTGTCAGGTACAAAGGCCTTATTGTTGGCTT
>VDFB02040604.1:0-16410 GCA_007258455.2 Sequoia sempervirens | reverse complement strand
AGTACCAAGGAGATGCTATATTTGAAGTTGGAATGAAGTCGGATCATGCATACTGAGTACAGAAATTAGGAACAGTAAAATGAGGCCTAAATAAGCATAAAATTGCCTAGGGGATGCAATTTACGATGCTACACCAGGTTAATACTCATTATATTTTCAAATAGTTTCATACTAATCACGCTTGAATTATGACATCATCATATTATCCACAAGGATCATTACCCTCTGTCACATCCTCAGGATTCAAGTTGTCTTGATGCCTACCTCTTCACATGGACATTCTCAACATCTTGCAAATTGTACTTGTAGGACCTTACAATTGTGTCACATGCCTTACCCGAACAAATCCGAATTCTAATGATGTTAATTACCAAATTTTTAAATGCTAACATTATTTCAAGTGTGTATAGCATGAAGAGTTTCTTGTTTAACTATCACAAATATTTTAATGCTAAAAAAATGTAACATCAAAATTATTTGGTTTTCTAAGAAATTAACTAGATGCAACAAATCAACATATGTGCATAATAGGTGCAATCCACAATATGCCCCTTCAGTAGATTCAACATTGAGATATGATCAAAGAATACCTTTATGAATCAATGAGGATCGAAAAGTCCAGTTAGCTCGATGCACAAGTAGTTGATCTACAAAACCAGAGATTTAAGGACTAACCTTCATAGGTAGAGGTCCTTTGTGAGTTGCTAAAAGTTGCAGACTCTCCTACAACTCTGCAGTTGCAAGACCCACTTGAGGGATTGATAGAAACATGAAGATGTCACAAGCAAGCTAGCCTACAGTCCACATGCTTATTTACTTTATGCAGCTCTCCAACAATAGTCTCTGACAAGCAAAAAACTATTTTATGTTTCCACGTGACTAATATCACAAGTTCTATGCGACAATATGTGACCCCATGTGTTGGCACCATAGACATTTGAGAAATAGAATAGAAGGAACACCCTACAAGTTCTACCAAGCTGCCACGTGTCTCTATCATGGGTGGTCTCTCTTGAATAGTAGAAAGAAGTAAGGGTGTAAGTAGAATGTGCCACATGTCAAAGTGGATGAAGAATGTAAGATACTCCTAATGTTAAGAATATTGTAGTCCTTCCATTGGCTAGAAAAGAGCAACGACAAACCTATCCATGCAATATGATTAAGATTAAAGTAGGCACAAAAGTGGAAAAAGATGGTTTCATGTGTTCTATATGGAAAGAGATTTTTAAATGTTGTAAAATATTTGTTGTGGCACATCACCTTAGTTAGGATTCATCTGTCACTCTCATTCCCTTTTTCTCCCCCTCAAAATACAAAGAACTTACTTCTAAAATCTTGGAGGTTGTTTCATAGGTCACAATATGTGTCCCATCATTTGTGAAACTTCTAGACTGCCATGCTCTAAGGTGTGAGCCTTTTGGAGTCAACAAATTCCTTATATATAATTTTTTAGTTCATTTATTTGCTCTTTACAATCAACAATTGGTATCAAAGCCTAGTGAAGCTGATTGGAAATTTGTGATAAATTTCCAAGAAAATGGAGGAAGTGGATAAATGGAGAGTGGAGAAATTTTCAGGGAAAATTTTTGGATTGTGGAAACTGTAGATGGAATCACTGCTGATCAAAGAATATCTCTCACTCACACTAGAAGGAAAATCCAAGAAGCCAACTATGATGACTAATGAAGAGTGGGAGAAATTGGATAAGAAAGCAAGAGCAACAATCTTCCTTTCATTATCCAGTAATGTTCTCTTTAATGTTCCAGCAAAAAATGCATCAAAAGAATTATGGGATAAAATCTTTGCTATGTATGAGATGGCTTTGGCTTCAAAAAAAAATTCTCATGAAGAATTTGTACAATCTAAAGTTGAAGGAAGGATTCATGTCAAATCATCTCAACGAATTCAATACCTTGATTACTCAATTGATTGCAGTGGGTATAAATTTGGATGAAAAAATCAAATCCATCTTTTTATTATGTTCTCTAATACACTAATGATGGTAATACTTAGCTAGTCAAAAATAATACATAGAGCCAAGCACCTCCATTAAGAAGGTCCACTCAAGAACATACACCTCTAGCAAAGCTTGAAGATTATCAGTTGTTGATATCTAATCAGGCAGAGTCATCTACCTTCAAAAAATCCTATAGAAACGTAAATAGTGCAAAATGTATGGAGGCAATGCAAGAAGAAATGGACTCATTAATGACCAATCATATATGGAATTTGGTCAATCTTCCAACCAATTGAAGAGCCTTGAAAAATTGATGTGTGTTTCTTGAAAGAGGAAGATGGAGGTAGAAAATGTTGTAGGGCCATATTGATAGTGAAAGAATATGATCAGCAAAGGAGATAAATTTCAATGAGATTTTAGCACTAGTTGTGAAAATGACCACTAGATTCGAGCAGTTTTGGGTTTAACAGTGCATTATGATCTCGAACTTGAGAAACTTAATGTGAAGATTGCATTTCTCCATGACAACATTAAAGAGGAGTTATATATATATAGCAACTCAAAGGTTTTTAGAAATAAGGACAAGAACATTTTTATTGCATATTGAAGAGGAGTTTGTATGGGCTGAAACAAGCCCCGAGGCAATGGTACCTCAAGTTTGATTCCTTCATGGCTAAGCACCACTTTACTCACTAAGAATTTGATCTGTGTGTCTACTATAAGGTGTTGTACAATGGTTTTGATTTATTGCTACTCTATGTTGATGATATGCTAGTAAAAGGGACTAACATGAGAGTTGTTCATGATTTAGAGAAACGGTTATCTCAAAAGTTTGCAATGAAGGATTTAGAGGTAATGAAGAGGATACTTGGCATGACTATTATAAATAGCTAAAATTGGTTATCTCCCTAGCATCACGTAATTTACCCTATCCTAAGCCATTAATCAATAAATATTGATTATTTATTTAATTAACTTATCCATTACTCTTTATCCTATCCCACAATTAAATAAATTCATGTTTATTTAATTATTCTACACCTTATCCCTTATTAAATTAATTAATTAAATCCTAGTTAATTAATTAATTTAGGCTAATTAATCCCACTTTCCCACTTTTCCCACTAATAATTAAATAAATACTTTTAATTAATTAAATAATTCATAATCCTCATTCATCTAATCCGAGCCCTTTAACTTGTTCACATGGATCATAATCTAAATTTATAGTCATGTGACAAGTGGCTCACCTTATCCCTTCACATGTCTAACTTAAGCCTTGACCCCATTAATTGAACCTAGAAACCTTTTTCAAAAGTCAACTTAACTTTTGATCTTATCGATCCTTTTGATTTTAAACCTCTTAATCCTAGTCATTCCCATAAGGATTTTCCCTAACCCTAATCCTTTGTCTCATTTAATCCTAGCCATTGATCTTGGATCAATTTGAGCCCTTGATTTTACGTCTTTAGTTTTCTATAACTTGAGACCTTTACCCTTCATTTTCAATTGATCATCTTTATGCTAGTGTTATGTTGCAAAAATATTAAGCAACCACATTCCATTCTATCACCACATCAACATACTTCATTGGAGCTTGGAGCTCAGAGTTACATCTTGATCAATGATAGGTAGGAGAAAAATGGAGTCAAGCTTACCAAGTATTTGAGGGTTTGCATTGTTTTGTTTGCATTCATTTAATTTAGAGCTCTATTGGTGTTGTTGAATGTTAGGTAGATATTAGGCTTGTGGTTGAGCTATTAGGATTTACTATTTGATTCACATTTCAACATTGGATATTCTTGCATGCTCAATTGGACTTCACATTCCTATTATATCTTTATTTTTTGAGATTTTCCTAACCTTATATTGCCATTTTGTTGAAAAATTTGGAGACTAACCTTATGCACCTAGGGTTGAAAGATACAAGCCTAGGGTTTGCAAAGATTTCATCATATCTCTTAAACAACTATATTTTTTTTTTTCTAAATTTTTTACTAAAAGTTATGGATGTAATCAAGATCCTACAATCCAAAAATCAGGATTAGGTCAACATTTTGGAGGGAGTTATGTCATTTTTATGATTTTTAATACATCTTCATTTCTGGTCACATATCTTTGAATTGTGCTATGATTTTTTTACTGCTGGTTGGGAATTGTATAGCAAGCCTTTAGTCCAAAAATAAGATTTTTATAATTAGTTTTGAGTGAGTTATAATTTTTTTTATGATTTTTCATAAACATTAATTTTTTGTCACAAATCAAAATATTTTTTTGGCTATTTTTACATATTTGGAAATCCTTCAAAATTCTACATGGCATTTGTTCTTTAACTTTTTTTATTTTGACCTCAAATAATTAATATAAAATCTAATCTTTGAAAATATAGGGTTTTTCATAAATCTGCTCTCCAAGGTTCAAATTAAGAAATTTAAAAATTCTAAATTTTTTACATTTTTGGAAATCTCTCGTAATTTGAGTAGGTGTTTCTTCTCTGTATTTTTATTTTTGGGGTCAAAAACATTTTAAATTAATTGGATCTTTTTGAATAGGTCAAAAAGCAAAAAATAAAAATTGCAATCTTATGATGAGAAAATATTTTTTTTCATATATCTTATTGCATCATAAGACTAATTTGTGATATTTAAAAGAGTTTTATTATCATTCCTAATGTCATAAGAAATAAATTTGTGTAACACATTTCATTTTTTGTTTGGACTATCATGTTTGGCATTTCTTCACACACTTCATTGGAGGATGATAAAAGCTAGCTTGAGGCTCATCATATTAAATTAAACAGTTTCAAAAATAGGTGGAAAATGTTATATCCAAGTGCACTTTTTCTAAACTCTCTCATTTACATTCCAAATGATCAAAAACATTTTCTATCATAAGAGTCATTCTTTGCTTTATATCATCTTGCTTGGTGTGTCTTCAAGATATTGGAATTGGGTTTAAAATTGATCATACACATTTGGATTTTGGCTTAAAATTAATCATACACATTTGGATTTTGGATCTAAAAAGAATCATAATCTTGTTATCATTTGCAAATAATTGTACTCCTTTGTGTGGTGTGTCTTATCTCACATGAAAAATTGGGCTTAAAATTAATCATTCACATTTGAATTTGGAATCTAAAATAAACCATTGTATTTTAAGATCCCCAAGATTCACTTTAAGTACGATTCTCTCTAACACCCAACAATGTTTTTGAGAATTAGAAATAAGTGGTCATGTTTTTCTTTTTAGGGGGCCTACCAAGAGAAGTAATTTCTCTTTGGGAAGACCTCAACTCTCATGTTCTAATGGAGAATAAATAGTGAAGGTGAATCAAAGGACACACCTCTTGGAAGTGAAATATTATCATTTTGGACTAAGTCTCTAAGAACTTTATACCTTAGAAAATTGAAGGTGGAGAGTGGGTTACCCTTTCCTCTCGATTGTTTGGTAGTATGCATCTTTAATTTCATATATTTAGGCCTCACAAACCCATGTGGTATATCAAGGATACCCCTAAATGATCGAGGATACACCTAGATGAGCTTGTCAAGCCTTTAGTTGAAAAAAGTCAAACCACTGAGAATAGGACAGAGTGTTTTGAGTACTTGAATGTTTAAAATAACATCCTAATTTGAAACCAAAAAGGGACACTTTATCCAAATTGGTTTTAGGACCTTATATATTCTTGTGAATACGTCTCCCATTATGTATTTGGATGTTTTACTATAAAAACCCAAACAAATCAAAACATTTCAAAAACACAAAAAACTTAAATATTCCAAAACCATCCTCCAATCCAAACCATGAAACCAAAACCATCCAATCAAAAAAATCAAACCAAAAACCATCAATCATAACATCATCATCCTCAAACCAAAATTGTTCTTAGCTATCTAGATCTTACACTTTGTTATCCACTAGTTGGTCTTTATTGCTTGGGATCTATCATCCTTGAGTAGGAGATCATTATAGTTTATCAATTGGGATAGATTGACTTGGAGTTCATAATTTACTAGTTAGTTTGACTCCCCTTTTTATCCTTTGGATTGTGGCTATATATCATATTCCAAGTTAACCTTACCATCATCATACTTTATCTAAGATCTACAAAAACTTTTGACATCTTTTTTCCACCAACCTTGGGATATACAAAACAATTTTTCATTCAAATTTCCCTCATTCTACTCCAAAAACAAGTCTAGAGCCATCACCTTAGTTGATTCCATGTCATCATCCTTATCACCTCAACATCTTCTTGTCTAGGTCAAACCCTCCTTTTTGGTGGTACAAACTAGGAAACCCAAAAACATTTTTTTAGAAAAAGATTACATGGATTGGCTTGAAAAAATGATTCCTATAATATGAGAGTCAACCCAACCATACTCTTATGAAAACATACCATCACAATAAACCTATAAATCATGCCAATCCAACACATATCAAACTTCATTCTCTCATGAAACCATACCTTCACTACTAGCCTATCAACCATATCAATCCAACTCATATCAATCTTCATTATCTCATAAAACATACCTTTAACCCAACCAACCTACCAATCATATCAATCCAAGCCACCTGTGTCTCATATTTATCTAAACCTATTCATGCCTCATATTTATTCAACCTCTACATATGCTTGTACAACATCCCAATCACCACCTCTTACATCACAAATGCACATAACAAGTATAAAATTCAATCAACCAAAAAACTCCCCACTTCCACCTAGCCTCACAACAATAAAACCTACCCCATAAAAAACTATATCATCCAAGTCTGATGTCAAATTAGGAATATGTCAAGAAACCTTTTCCAAACATGGTCAAAATCATCCACCTATGTCTAGCAATGGCTCATTCCAAGGAAACCAAACCAATGATACATCCACCTCATATGATTTCATTTATCCCATCATTCCATAACCCCCTAAAGTTTTTCAACAACAATCCACACCATCTCCATCAAGAAATGCATGCAATGATAATAATTTTCAAGCTTACCCTCAAGAGATATCTACAATAGATAATTTAATGAAATCCAAGCTAATCCTACCCATGATCAAGAAATTATAGATCACTTTCCACCATCCACTCAATTTCCAATAAAGCCCACTCCAAAGACTCATATTCCAAACTTACCCCTATCATGCCAAAATAGTGAATCCATCCAAGAATCCCCCATACTTATCCAAAATTATCTCCCATCTTTAGAATTGGATCAATTTCAAGAGACTAATATAAATCATGAAGAAATATGTCCTAAAATAAATCACTTGATCAAGATACCAAAATTCTACCATCCCATCCAATCATTGATCAAGCTGCCACCTCCCAAGTATCTCATAATGATTGCACCATTCCTTTCAATTCCATCCAAGATGAACCCCTTCCATCTCAAGAGAATAGTATCCATAAAATTTTTATTTATAATCCAATACCTAAGCAAGTTCATGATATCTATCCTTCCATCCCATTCCATGATCCCATTGAAAGTCAAGAGAAAATCACCCTTTCCACTCCATGCAATGATCTTCTTCCAAGTCAAGATCAAAGCATCACTTCATCTCCATGTCATAATCCTCCACAAGAGCTTATCACACGTATTCAAGCTATCCACGAATCCCCTACCTATAAAATGGGTTCCCCACTTTCATCCAATCTGATTTACTTTAAGAGATCATCATTCCTTCCATATCACATTCCCCTAAAAATGGACTTGTATATTGTTTCAAAAGTAACAAGTATCCCATTGATAAAATTATTTGTCAAAAAATGCATTATCAAGGCAAAGGGTTAGGCCTTCATGAACAATACATCTTAGAACTCCTTTGTATCAAATAAAATCTCAAATATCATGGCCTTGGCTATATAGCTCACTCTCAAGACATTGGCATCCCTCATAAATCCCATATCCCGTTAGAGTAATAAGTTATTCCACTTAATTAATTATATCATATTGGTTAATTAATTAAGTCACTTATCTCTTTAGTTACTTAAGCTAAACTTAGGCACATTAATAATTGATTAATTATTATGTGTGCACACTAGGGTTTCATTTTGGGTTTCCCTTTTAGGGTTTCTTAATCTCCTTCATAAGGATTGCTCTCTTTGTAATATTTGATTCTCAATAATGCATTTTTACTCTTGAGGTTATAGAACATCTCTTTGGTTCTGCATGTCTTTTGCATGTGACAGGTGATTGATTGCATGTAGATGATCTTGGTTTCTAACATGGTATTAGAGCTCCAGACCTGCAGCTGCCTGTTTGTGATATGAAGATATGGCCTTTCAGTGAGTTTCTAATGCAAGGGTTTCCACATGCATCCTTTTTTGCAAGATCTGGGGTACTTATTTTTGGGACACTCGTGGCTCAAATCTGACACCGGGCCATCAATGCTCAGAAGTGGTGAAAACCCTAAGATCGATCAGGAAATCGCCAACCGGGAAAGCAGCTTTGATTGGTAAAATTTGTTTTGCCCATACCGCCTGTTCGGCCTCAGACAGTGTGAGACGTAGGTAAAAAATTGGCCAAAAAAAAAAAAATCATTTTTTTCAAGCACTGCAAATTTCAAGTGATTTTTTTAATGTAAATCATTTTTTTTAAAAAAAAAAAGCAAGCTTTGAAAAAAATTTAAAAGTAAAAGCTTTATTGTTTTTTTTAAAAAGTAAAGGGTACAGAAGTACCCTGCACAGGAGTACCGCCCTGCAGGGAAGGTACCATGTGTACCCTTCCTGCCACATGGGTCTTCAATTTTTTTTTATTAATTTTTTTTAAAACAAAAAAATTAAATCTGTAAAAAAAAATTTATTGTTTTATAAAAAAAAACATTTTTTTCAAAATAAGCCCATTTGTGCAAATCACCCATCTTTACCATTTGGTCAAGCCAAATTTAGCCCTAATTTTTGCCGGTGGATGCTCGTGATGACCATCAAATTTAATGCCATGACCGGGTTACTTTCCCTTTGGAGCTTTTTTCCGAGGATGTAACTTGGGCATACGGTATCGAAATTGGGCAAACGAGATATTGCCAGAAAGCTGGTTCCGAGAACTTTCCAGTGGTGCTGTTTATTTTCCAGTATTTTACTGTTTTACTGCATTTATTGCTGTTTGAAGTCAGATGTTTATTTTATGCTTCTGAGCTCATAACTTTTTTCTACAATCTTTGATTTTCGCTATCTTTGTGGCATTGGAAAGGTATTAAGGAGCTCTATGATGCTGTGCATGCACTTTTTCTGTATCTGTTCCAGGTTGATCACTTAGTCCAGATTTGTCCTGATGGGTTGTTTGGTGATTACTTGGATGTTTTTGGCAGTTGGGAGGGTGCATCTTGGCATCTTGCACTTCGCTTTCAATAATACATCATTCAATACTGTTGCTTCACATTCCAGAAGTTGTTCCTGCTTTTGAGTTTTCGAAAGTGCCTGCGGGTATCCGGTTCTGCTATTATTTTATCATGATTCCTTGAGTCAATCAGTGACTCTCATCCGGTTTCAGTAGTAAACAGCAGAATCTTTCCTTGCTTGCTAGTATCAGGTTCCAGTGTTACTCTACAAAGTTCTTCCGTTTTGCAGTGCCATTTATCATCCTCACAGTGGGGGTTTTGTCCCATCGGTTTTTCCTTCTTTTACTCATTCTTGCATTTGTAAATGGGTACCTGACAAAGCCTTAGTTGTCAAAACCCATCTTTTCTTTCATGCATCTTATTCTAGTGTTTTAGCTTCTTCCTAAGTTCATCTTAAGGTGTTAGGATACGTTATTATAGTTTAATTAATTTAATCATATTGGTTAATTAATTAAGTCACTTATCACTTTAGTTACTTAAGCTAAACTTAGGCACATTAATAATTAATTAATTATTAATTATTAAGTGCACACTAGGGTTTCATTTAGGGTTTCTTGATCTCCTTCATAAGGATTGATCACTTTGTAATAACAGATTCTCTTAATGCATTTTTACTGAGAGGTTTACAAAACATCATTTTTGGTTCTCCATGTCTTTTGCATGTGACAGTGATTGATCAGATGCAAAGTATTCCTAGTTTCTAGCCATATCCCACCATATAAGTCCAAAAATATACATTCTCTATCTTCTAAATCCATTTTAGGTCCTTATCATCCAAATCCTAGTCCACTAACCCTTCTATCCATCATGGGTTCTTACATTCCACCACCCATTATTCCTACGTCATAATCCTTTTACCCTACCATAAGTCAAGGTCAACAAAGGAACACACCCTTGATGCCCAAGTTCCAACATCCTACCTACATTAACCTACTCATAACACATCCATATCATTCACCTTCATCCACCAATCCCATTATTCTTGGAAGCAATTTTGATGACAAACATAAAAAACTTCAATCTCAAAATCCATATAAATTAAAGGATCAATATGTACAATCTAAAAGATATGTAAAAATAAATAAAAATTTGATCCAAAAGCAAAAAGAAAAATAAAAAGCCATTTGGATTCCTAAGTTCCTTATAGAAAAGGAAAAATCCAAAAGGCCACAAAGGTGCATCAAGAAACAAGAAAATTAAAAAAACTATGTGGATTCCCAAGATGCTCATTGAAGCATTGCATCCTAAAGAAAAATCAAAATCATCATCCAAAGTTGTTACTCCAAAAGATTCCTTCATTCCTCTCTCTAAAACTCCCCCACCTTCCAAATCCATTTTAGGTCCTTATGTCCCAAAATCCATATTCACTTCATCCAAATCCATTTTTCATCCATCATTCCACTACCCATTAAGGTGTGTGCTAATGTTGATCTTGCCAAAATTTCCACCCTCTCCTACACAAATACTCCAACACCTTTTCCACCTTTGATCTTGACAATGATAAGGATCTCCATAAGAATTGTGTATCCTATATACTTTATCTCATTCACACCCTTCAAGCTATATATCTTATCTTATCTATGTCTTATTTCCCTCATCCACTTCCACTTTTGATCTTCTTATCCTATCCATATCCTATTTCCATCGTATCAACATCCATCCCTTGATCTTGATCAAAACTAGGGGCATATACTTCAAAACATTTTTTTGGAAAACTCTTGACATGTCCATTTCTTTAGACCACATACCATTTAATGCATCATGCCAATACCTACATAGCCACATATCCCATCCCTTAGCTTGGATCAAACATGTTATTCCATTGTGAGATAGTCCTTGAAAATCAAATGAGTTCTCATCTCCTAATAAGATACCTTCATTCTTCATGTATCTATTTTTAGTTCATTCATCCATTCATAAATTTCCATGCCTTGCTAGACACTAGGGGCAAGTGAATGCATCTAGCTTGGAAATAAATCTTGACATATATTTTATCTCAATTAGCGATCTAGGCATCTTACTTGAAGTCCAAAAATTTGAAAAAAAAAAATCAAAATCCAAAAGAATAAGAAAAATTCAAAACCCCTAAAAATTTGAAAAAGTTTCAAAATAAAAAAAATTGAAAAATCCAAAAAAACCAAAAAACCAAAAAAATGACTTTGAGCTTGAACCAAAAAACACTTGTAAATATTGAACCTTACCATGCAAATTATACTTATTCCTGTAATGCACCACCAAGAAACCCAAAGGAAACAAGCCAAGTAAGCCTGGAATAACTTTTTTTCCTTAAAGCATTCCGAGTAAATTAAACAACATTGAGAAGGATATGACACAACAAGTCGCAACTGCACGACAACGTGCAAACATGTATCGTAAGAGATACAATGACACAATGGAACAATTGAACTATGATGGAATGATGGAAACATCGACCTCCAATCCACATCACACTAGGCTGAGAAACATAAGCCATAACAAGAACAACTCTGGCAAGAGATCACAAGATCAACTACAACTATATGATTTCTTGTCGCTACTTGACCACACACAAGTGAAAGACTAAACAAACTAAAAGGATACCAATCAAAGGAAGAAGTCTCAAGACACTTGATACAAGGTCAATAGGGTGATATGGAACAACCAAGACTCTCCTAGAATATTCAAAGCATAACTCGGCAAACAGGACCAACTACTAGGTCCTAAGTAGTATGATCGGCCTGTTGCGTACATTGTCATGCAAAATGATGCACAATCACAAAAAAAAACTACTAAATACCACCTCGGATCACCTGTAAGGTTACCTCAACTTAACACTACCAAATGATAACTTAGACAACCTCAAATTGGCCAATAGGGACCTCGAGAACACTACCAGGCTAAACCTTTGGATTGAGGCCCACACGACCAAACTTCCTAGAAAGCCAAGATACTTGCATGGCCTAAGGATATATGCAAATTGCATTGTATTCCTCCAGGTGTGCTCCTATTTTTCTCACATGTTGGTGTCCATTATAGGCGTTGGTGTCTCTGGTAACCAATCCCCATGTTGTCATCCTATGGACATGCAATTGTTTGAGGTAGTGAGCCTCCTAGACTCAGGGAATGGACCCCAAAACAACCTAAAATGTCCCATGTGGTCTAAACATCCACACAATACATGGATTTTAAGAAAAAAACAAAAAATTTAAAATGTTTGAGAAGAAGAATAACACCGGGTCACTTAGTGACACCCACAATGACATGGAGAGATCGAGTGAACTCAAAACACCCCCAATCCACTCCAAAATTCCCAAAACCAATCTGAATACACACTATACATCTAGTACATCCTGGAACCAACTCCAAAAGTCATACTCGACTCATCAAGTCACTCAAAATGGACCCGAAACAACTCAAAACCTCACAAAACATGAGAAGAACTATCATGATCATATGATCAACTCAAGAGGGGATCTCTACTCCCTCTAAGGAAAAAAATGAAACAAAATAGATTCTTTTTACGCACCAACCCAAGTGTTATCTAATATGATTATTCATTTACCATGGAGCTTAGGTGAGAAAGCTTAATCAACGTACCTGATACCAACACCAGCGTATAGAAAGCACAATAAACCAATACCAATTACGTTGGTTACAACCATCACCCAAATGGAGTGTTCTTACAATACAATGCTCTTAAACAATATTACAATGCTTTTGATAAAATTACATAATAATAATGCTTTAATGAAACAACTGGAAAGCATGAAAGAAGAGTGGGGGCATTTCTATAAGCCAATCCATGAAACCTATTCACCAGTCCTTAATGGTGGATTGCAATGCCACCCAACCATGTGGATACCAAAAGGTCCACCCCACTGTGCTCATGGAGATAGTCACATGACCATAATATAGTCACTCAAGAAGACATGGGGATAGATAGGATAACACTCACATAATACATGGAGAAGACACATCACCCAAAGCATACTAGATACTACTAAGATCCACTTTCCATACATGAATCATACAAGCTCATAGAGAAAAGTAAATAATAAGCATCATAAGAACTCATCTCTAATCTACTCATATAACATCATCAAGTAGGCATAGCATAAGATCACACAATATCACAAGGCACTACCAATGAAGAAGGGTATTAACCAAACAATATTTTTCATCCAATACAGGAGAGAACAACACTGATTAATAAAAATTAACCAACACTTACATGATCATGGAGCATCCTCAATAACACATTATACATGATCATAAAGCCATGCGTATAACATATCTCACACATGATCATGGAGCATCCTCAATTAATGTATCATACATGATCGTAGAACAACAACAATAACACATAATACATGTTAAACAAGGTCATACTAAGACCATATGAGGAATACATGCTCAAGGAGCAACATCACATAAGCATCTCCAAAACAATGGTACAATGCTATCAAGAAGATATCAATCAAGGATCATCATCAATAGAAACAACTCATGCTATGAGGGACAAATCCACCTCATTGCTCATGAATACAAAAGAGAGCAATGCAATGAGCTACGATTGAATACCATTAGGAATGAACACCAATCTGACATCCAAAAGATACAAACACCAAGGGAGAGCTACTCACTGCTACATAGGCCATTAGGCTCTAGAATGCACAAAGGGGGAATGTCATCATGCGTGCTCAACATAAGTGATTGCATGGATAAAACTCTCTCATGAAGACAAGGAGCTAACTGTATCACAAAACTCACCTTCCTTGCGAGGCTAACGGTACCACAAGACTCACTTTCCTTGTGAGGCTAAAATCTATGTACTTTTGGTATAACAGAGCACCAAAGAAAATATGGAGCTACTTATCTTTTCATTATTTTTTTACCCAATTTTTATGTAATTATCACTTGATTAAACTCCCAAAATTATGGAACACATCAGGTGCACACTTACATGCTAGGGCATGAATTGGGAGCTACTCCCCAAACTCACTCTAGGACCTAATCCTAGGTTCATCTCACTCAAACAAATGAGGCATTTCCAAATGCGAACACACATGGAGAAAATAAACATTTTGCTTACAAAACACAAGAATAATCGAATGCTAAAAATATAGCATGATTCAATTCCAAAATTCCTCTATAAATGAAATTCCATATAATATATCAACTATGCCACATCACAAAATCCAATAATAATGACAAAATTCCCTATTGTGCAAAAAGGATAAAAAGCATGAAATATAGGTTATGTCATTAAAGGCCACAAAAAAGCTTCAAAATTTAAATTGACAAAAACTAAATTTTGATCCCTACCCCTTTAAGGTATGATGATCAACATCACTAATCTCTACTTTGTTTTTAAAGCCAAACCCAATTTTCCTAAATTTGGGCAGCGTTTTTTTTTTGCAATTTCATGTTTTCAAATGCATTTTCTAAATAAATTAAATACTTAAGGAAATGATATTTTTAAAGTATGGAAAGCAAGACAATAACATTGCTACTTCATTGCAACTAATCTCATAAAAAAAAAATGAACAAGGAAGTTATGAGCAAAACTTACCTTACTAATTCTGAAATACAACTATGAAGAGAGCAAATCAAATCTTCAGGAAAACACAGAAATCAAACACTTGGAATGAAGCTCTACCCACCACAATTCCAACAAGAACAACCTTGCAAGTTAGTTCCCCCCAGAACTCCCACAAACAATATTTTAAGAATTCAAAATACAAGGGTTTGGAGAGCAATTTCTTGCACAAAGAAAATTGAATAATAACAATGAATTCATAATTTTCTTTTTAATTCTTTCAAAACACTATTCATTAAAATCACTAATTTAATAATAAAATTAGTTATGCTAATAATAAAGAATTCAACTCAAAGGCATTCAATTCGTAATTCCTTTACCTTTCTTTTGAGCATTTAAATGATATAATTAAAGCATATAATTATGAAATGCACTAAAATCATTAAAGCTCATTTAACACATGAAAATGCTTAAAAATTCACTTAAGCTAATATATGCAAACAAAATTCATGTTTTCATCACAATATAGTATGTATACAATTTGGAATTACCATAAGAACAACCAAGCTCGAATGCTAACTAAAAACGAAAATAATCCATAAATGATATGATGTGTTAAATGTCTAGGTCGGTATGACTATCTCTGTTAACCACCATCAGGGATGGGCATGCTTAGACTTGTGAAGTCAGGTGAAGTCAACGCCCTATACCTGCATCACTAAAGTAAACATCACAATACTTGTGCGTATCCATAATGGCTGAAGCACAGTATAAACTTCCCCAGTCGAGGTCACATATAATTATAAAGCATGATAAAGCAAGAGTGGGATTGCAACACCATAATCATTCTTATGGTTATTCCAATGTTATTGAATTTCCCACTTTGCTACAATCATAAGCTCAAGAATATAACATATCCATAATATCCATAATCAGAATGCCATAATCTACATCATGAAATCAGGTAACCATAACCATCTAGAACATGTGCATCATAATAAATGCATATAAAAGTATAAATTATCTCATAAATGCATCTCATGGATGGCAATGCAAAATGATCATAAGCACAATCATTACATTAATCTAACATATATAATCAAATGCATTAAACAACATATAACAACTCAAGGTACGATAAACCAAGCCACAAAAATTGGCCTGTCTTAATAATGCATAACCATGCCAAAACCACCAATAAAATATAACATGGCATTAATACTCAAAGTTCTCAAGAACAGAACTCATCCCAAGCACAAGGGAAGACTATGCATGCACCTCAATGCAACATCATGGCAATAACCAAAATGAGGAAACTTTACATTTCAAGGCATAAAGAACATCAAGTACATAAAAAAGCATAAGGAGATCTACACTCAAAAGTAAAGCATAGACATCACACTACAATTCCAAAACACAGATCATAAAATTCGAGATAACCACATCAACAAACTACAAATAGGAGAGGTGTTACATCCTCCTCCCCTAAGAATAAGCTTACTCCTGGAAGCTTGCAAAGACCAAGGATAGGCACAACTAATGCATGGTCTAGCAAACACATCAAACATGCCTAATGACCATTCAACT